>VZUI01016756.1:0-209720 GCA_013401135.1 Cettia cetti
CTTTTTTTTTTTTTTTTTTTTTTTTTTTTAGGGGAACCCCAAATTTAAGCAGAAAAAAAGTAGAAAAAAAAAAAAACAGAGGAAAGAAGAAAAAAACCCTCTGCAGAAGTCGCAATGTGAAAGGGCAGACTTCCTTTTTTTATAATGAAATTAAATGTACTGTACTTCCTAGAGAAAAACAAGTAATTCTGTAGAGTTTAGCAAGTCTTTCTTGAGCACCACTTGTTTCTCAACGTTTGAAAACACTACCTCTTTCCAAAAAAAATATTTCCTTATGAGTTTTCTTCCAGCTGTGGGAAAAAAATTCCACAGACCAGTGCCACAGTTCAAAACAACTGAGAAACCTTGCACAAATACAGAACTGAATAAATTCCACATAAGCAAATTGTGCAGTTGCTGGTACAGACCATCTCTGGTTATACAATGCTTTTTTCTTGGCTGGTATCTCTATATGTAAATATCACCCTACATCTATTATTAGAAAAGGATACAGAATTCTTCCATCCCCCATTTTCCATCACGCTTGTCAAAATCCTCAGCTCCATCAGCAAGAGCTCCTTCCAATAGTCTCTGCCTTCCACCACAGTGGTGAGCAGTCAGGAAGGGAGGAAGAAAGAGGGTATGCAATAGGTGCAGCAGCCACGTAGTTGAAAGCAAAGTAAGAAAGTTAAAAAGTGGATTGCAATGTAAATTACTACAATAGAGTGATCAGATCTTACATGAAAATCATCTCACACGAAATCCCGCTATAAATGGATAACTAATACTGGACTGAAAATGTTGCTGATACATTTGCTGACCTCAAGGTCTCTCAAATACTGCAGTAAATTGAAAACAAGAGAAGACAGAAAATCATTTCCTTAATGCTTTGTTGTGATGAAGTCATCTCTGAACAAAATATTTGGAACTTTCAACAAGATAGCTAATGAACAGGCTAAAAAGTGTGCAGTTCAATCAGACCAATTTTGAAGAATATATTCTGCTGAAAAAAAAAAAATTACACCAATTCCAGAAACAGAAAATTCATAGTTTTTACAGAGTATGGGGAAAAAATGCAGAACCTTAAGAGGCCTTTTAAGAAAGTACATGTCAAGCATGCTTCTGGATCCAGTGGACAGGATTTGGTCCTACATCTTTCCCACTGTTCTAAAGCTTCCCTTGTTATTTATGCCTAGAAGTTAAAATGAGCCAGAAATGAATGAATAACTAAACCAGATTAAGCTGATTTGCAGAGGGGCTTAGAATAGGTTCTGTGAATAGTTCTCTGGATTTCCTTAGGCAGCAGCTAGTATAGAGATGGAGTCTCAGAGAATGCCAAAGGATAGTGGTAAGGGAAACAACTTCTTACTAAATTCCTGTGATCTGGTCTCCCTTGCCATAAACTGGAAACACTTATTTTTCCAGAATCAGCTTATTTAACTGCCAAGCCCCATAGGTTTGGGAAAGGGAGTTCTTTTTCTGTTATCATCCCTCTGGCCCCCAGCAGAACCCAGTTGCTTCAGAAGCACACACGGCAGAGAGAGACAAAACTAGCTGTCTGGCAAGAAACTTTTTATTTCCAGCCTGTCTCCCCAGACGAATTTGGTCTTCACCACAGAATGAGTTTGACAGCTCTGCCCTCCACCATGAATGATTAATTTGTTATGGGTGTCTAGTTTAACCAAAGATGGATTTGAACAGAAAAAGCCTTGTATACTTGCTATTTGGTACAGCTGCTTTAATGTAGGTGGAACCTCCTTCATTAAATCATGGAAAGCAAGAGAACCAAGTCTCATTTTTAAATGTCATTTTCCCTTTATAGTAGTCCTCCTGTGAATATCAAAACTGATCGTATGAAAACATCTATGACAAGAATTTAATATTTAGATATTGAAGGCTACTTGGAACTCTGGACTCCTTTTATTGCTCTAAATTCCTATAAATCTATACAAACTGTAAGGTAGATATATATATATATTCAGTATTCTTGAATAAAAGGTTTTGAAAAGTTGAGGTATCTGATAAAACCAAGAAGCTGAAGTAAGACAGTAACAGCTTATGGGCCAAAACACAGGCATGCATATGGTTGATAATGAATTTGAACTGTGTGTACAGACAAGTTTTAGAAAACTTTTCTTTTTTTAAAGAAAGATGTGTATGGGGAGAGACACAGATGGGGAGGAAGAGAAGCACCATATGAAGCTGACAGAGAAAGCAGAAGGAAGCATATGTTGTGACATGAAAACTATAACCCTGAAAAAACCTGAGGGTAAGTGCTGGCTTCAAGAAACTTGGAATGTTAAGCTATGAAACACCCTGTTTGTTTCTTCCTGATGTTGCAGATTCCCTCTGAACAATGCATCAATAAAAAAACCAGAACATAATTTTCTCATCTTAAAGGGGAAAACCTGCAGAATTTTAATTTTTGTATAATGCCGCAATTAACAAAGGGATAAAAACAAGTATATTTAGATTAAGAAGCTATTAAGAAGATACCTAAAAGTATTAATTTGCCTAAACACAAGAAACAGAATTAGTTTTGTTGAAGGGCACAAGCAGGATTTATAACAAACTAATGGGATTTATTTTGAAATCTATCACACTTTGTCTGAGATATGTAGATGAAAATAATATGATTCAGTAAATTTCCATTTGTTATAGAGGATTTGATGCTCATACTTGGAAGAAATTGAGAAACAGAACTTCAGGTTTCACTTTAAGATATAAAAGGAAAACGTGAAGGAAGAAATAAGCTAACACTGACAAGCAATAAAAATGAAAGTCTTTTCTCAAACTGTTATTTACCATTTTTAGTCAGAAGGAGATGAAAGAGTAAAGAGATTCTTGGACTGTTCAAACTACTGATTGATTAACATACAGACAGGAATTTGTTCTGTGGTGTTACTGTGTTTGTAGACATTTATTCAAGTTGTGGAGTACTAGCCTATAATTAATTTCACCTTCATGGCTAATTAGAAAGCTAACTGAAATGCAAGTCACATTAATTTATGATTTTTTTAGTTAAACTACCTGTATATAACTATAATCAAACTTAGAATTCAAAGTCTCATATGGTATTTTGTTGGCGCATACTATTCAACTTCATTCTCATTACTTCCGACATTTGGGTAGATTTTATAATTTACAAGAAAATTCATAGTTTACAAGTACCATAGAATGTAGAATACATCAAAAAATCAGACTTCTTGCATTTCCTCTCAGTACTTATCTTTTATAGTTCTTTATAGTCTCTTTGTTTCTTAATGAAAAAAGAGTAAGCTTTGTGGCACCTACAGATTAAATAGTAAATATTGGTTGCTGATTTCTGAAAAGACAATATGCAAAGACACAAAAGCTTAGAAGGGGGAGGCTTAGAAGCTCACTGTGTTGAACTGCAGACACAAGGAAAAATTTTCTCTACAATTGGGTCATATCTGATGAAATGAAACCATAATATTTTGTAACGTGAGCATCTGTCTTAAAGAACTTGAAAATTTTTTGTTTATCTTGAGAAGAGATAAACAAAAACATACAGGACAAGATAGGACAAGAGGACAGGCCTCAAGTTAGGCCAGGAGAGGTTTAGATTGGATATTGGGAAAAATTTAATCCCCAAAAGGGTTGTGAAGCAATGGAACACACTGCCCAGGGAGGTGGTTGAGTATCCATCCCTGGGGTTCTTTAAAAGACACGTGGATGTGGCATTTAGTGACATCATTTATTGTTTGATTTGTCATTGTTAGGTTAATGGTTGGATCCAATGATCTTAGAGGTTCTTTTCAATTGAAATCATCCTACGATTCTATATGTATTTGTACTTTATATTGCAACTAACAGTAAATTAGTAACAGTAATTAGTAACAGTAAATTAGTAGCTGCCACTGTGCAGATAGATAACATAAGCTTTGAAGAATCCCACTCATGTCTGCCCAAATATTTTCCTACCTATGTTATCCATTATTACTACTGCGCAATAAATACTGGATAAACAGGCCATTACTTCTGCACAATAAATAGTATTAATTACCCAAGTATTTACTGTGCCGATGCGATGGCTTGTTTCTCACCCTGCCCCATCTGAGCCAGAGAAGGATCTTGCCAAATTCACCATTTCAATGAGGGGTCTCCAGCTCTCAAGTTGAACAGGATACCAGCAGTGTATCTTCAGAACTAGGAACACTTTTCCCAATGGAAATTCTAAAATTACTACAGAAGTGTAGAGGTGAAGAGTGACAATGTGGTTTTTGTGTGTTTTTAAAGTAACTCTGTATTCCAGTCAGCCTGTGTCTCTCATGGCATAGAGAAGCATGTGTTTATAAAGAGACTGCTAGTGCTGTAAGTCCTTGTCAGGAACTAAAACCAGAGACTTGAGTTAAAACCAGAGTCCTCTTGTGTTTCATGCCAGCCAGGACCAGAGGTGTGTATGGATTTGGAAACCATCTCAATTTCCATCATATAAAAAGTATTGGAGTATCTAATTAATGACAGTTTTTTCATTCTGTGGCTGAGGAGTTTAATGAGATCCCTCTCCATTTTCTGCTCTTAAAGCCTTTCAGACCTGCTCACTGTGTGACGTTGGTCCCTAAGAAGGCTCAGAGGCTCTTCCACTGGGCATCTCCCTCTCCCTGCTGCCATTCCAGTCCTTCCCATTCACAGCCCACTAGTCCCATCACAGAAGGTGCACTTATGTGCTGGATCGCAAAACTACCACAGCACACACTGCCAAACCTGCAGTGCAAGGCCATTTCTCAACTGGCACCTGCAAATGGGGGATCTCACTTGGAGACCCTGTACTGTCACCATATCCCCCTTCTCCAGGTTAAGCCGCTGCCTTGGCTAAAACACAACCAAGCCAAATGCTGCGCCTAGCACTGCAAGCACCAAAAGGGGAAAGCAGCTCTCCCAGTAATTAAGAAGCAGACAACAGTGGACAAGTTGCATTACAGGGATAAAATAAGAATTTCTTTTGTTCAGTGTAAGAAATTTCATAGGTTTCTCACTACTTTTTGTCCCATCAGAAGCTATCATGGACTCAAGAGAAAAAAGGCTGCAGCAATGGACTGTTGCCATTTAGGGATGTCATCAACAATCCAGGAGATAAAAGTTACTTGGCTCTAAGAAGACATAGTCTTCTGGAAAAGGTAGTCAGCAGGAACTGATTTAAGTCTGCAAAGTGTCTGCAGCCATTCACAAAGTTGAGAAACAACATTATCCAAAAATTTTTATTCATTATTCAAATACATTAAAAGGAGTGAAAATTGCATTTATTTTCAGCATGTTCAAGTCTCCAGACACACAGCTTTAAGCCTCAACTAGAGATAACATGAGCATCCCTCATGGACTAAGGCTGTCTTGAATTTAGCATATCACAATTTTCTACTTGTCATTTTTGTAATTTCCTCGAGAATGTCTCTGGTGTTAGACAACAGAGTTTCTGTAAGACTGAATTTCCACAATTTCTACCATCTTAAAAAATAAGTACATCTCCATCATCATCCACGAGAGAGTAATTTCTTCAGAAGAAATAGGAATAATAAACATGAAAAACTTCATTTTTGTTTTAAACATGGTATAACTGCAAGAACCAACTAGATAGAATTACAGAAAGAATGAACAGTATATGAGCTATTTATTAAACTTTATTGGAGACATGTCAAATTTATTACTTGGCTACTTTTCTAATAGGCTTAAGCCATAACTATGTAGTCAACATAAATGCAAATCTATTTTCTTAAATAATACTTATCTAGAAAAAAAGGTATTGTATTATCCATCTCAACTATGTTTTTCCTGAAAAGATTTATAAGAACTAAAATGGGTTTTTCTGTTCTTCTTAGTGTGATTTGGAGCAGACAAATAGGAATTTAAATAGCAAATCAAGCTGTAAAATTTTGGTTATCTGGGAGCAGGACTTCCTTGATTTCTTTTGTTTGTGTTGTTTCACTCTGAATAAATAAACAAGTATTTGTGGCTAGAACGCACAAACAAGAGAGAGACTTGGCAGACTACCTTCACAGACAGGGCACTCACATGACAGATCTAGGTTCAAGACCTTGCTCTGAATGAAGGAAAGGAGCAATTTCAGCTCAAGTCTTCCACATGAGGGTCAGCATTTTAGCCACTGGCTATTTTTGTGATTCACAAGAGCAAGGCTCTTCTTTTTGGCATGATGTATGAAAACAATTTCATTGCTGTGTTGAATAGAATGAACTTTTAAAACCAGTACTCAATACAGCTCTGAATAAAACCTCAAATACTGCATCAGTTACATACAGAAAAAATTATATATTTTAGATATTTTTTAAATTATTTTTTGATAGGAATACCCGCTTAATTCAGCTGCACTTTGTTCAGCTTTGCATATGCTACATTTAAGTATTAAGTACATTTAAGCCCCTAATAAAATCATATTTCAGTTATACAATGCCTGCTTCTCTCAAACTTTGCAAGCAACGTTAAAACTAGCACACTTTGTACGTTTGCAGCTTACCTGTGAGAAACAGCTCCCCAGGCACCGTGTTTATTTGTTAGTATGTTGAGTATCTTCTGTTTCAGCTGGTTGGCCGTGACATGGTCTCGATGCTTAGCGGCACTGATGAGGTGATCACACATCTTCTCCTCCTCTCTCCGGTCAGCCGCGTACTGAGCACACTGCGACTGGCAATGAAAGAACATCCACTTCATTGAAGACAGGCCACTTATCATTGCCCTAAAATTATTATTTATTAAACCCTCTGAATATGAAAAGAACTCATTAAGTACTTTTCAGAAGAGTAGGACATGCCATTGGTCCTAGTTTCTTCCAGGGCAGGGCAATTTTTACAGTAGCCAGGAGGGAAGCGTGTCCAAATCCTAGTGTTATTTGATACCATCTCATGTCACTTCCCAGGAGCAAGAGTAAGGGATACTCTCTCTCTGGTCTGGGAGAAAGTGTGGCAGGCAAAAAGGTCCAGTGTTGTTTCACTTACTGTGTAAACCATTTCTTTGTCTTATACCTTCTGTTATTAATATTGTTGCTGTTACTGTTCTCTTTCTTATCTGATTTTTGGTTCCAGTAAATTGTTCTTATCTCAACTCACATTTTTCACCTCCTGTGCCTCCAGTTCTCAACCCCACCATGGAAGGGGTGGAGAAACTATCAACTAGTGTCTTGTTTAGGAGAGTCTAGGTGAGGGCACTGAATTTTTCTGTAGTACTACTTCTAAATCATGACACCATTCAATTAAAATATTCTACTATTATATATTATCCATGGAAAAGCATCCAGAACATGTAAAAATTGAAATACCAAGGGCAAACACAACCAAATTGCAATTAAAAATATTAACCCCTACATCTCTGTGTATATGCATGTTCATGGAAATGCCTTAAAAATTACCCTTTCTTTTGTAAATGTTTCATGTGTTCTCAGGTATAAAATACATCTCTAACATAGATCGGATATTACAAGAAAAAATTAAGTACACTGGTTTTGATTTTTATATCATATTAACACCAAATTTTTTTTAAAAAATATCATCTAATTCCTACAGGTGCTAATTAAAAAAAGAGAATATATTTTCTATTTCATACCACAACATGCAAAATCTTGATAACATACTACCAATTCTAAAAACCCTAATGGATAAAAAAAATCACTTATCTTCTAAACTGAAAAAGATCTAATATTTCCATCATGTGTCCTTTGAGAGAAAACTACTTGTAAAATAAATACTGTGGTTCTTGACCTTCACACAAATTTGTTTCTAAACTGCTAGAATTCTAAAGTGTATTTTTGTTTTGATAAATCCTTTCTTTATGAATAAGGACAATATTTTTTCATTTCCTCACTCAAACTCATGCTAAGTTCAAACTCAATTTCTCCTTGTAAAAATTCTTTCAAAATGTCTCAAGAAAGGGAATGGAATCAGAGTAATTAAAATAAATCTACTGAAAGTCTAATTTTCTAGGTATAAATAGAAAGGTTAGAATTTTCTCAGAATACCTAATTTAAAAAATACCTTTTATGACATTTTTTGCACTTATAGCTTTTGTGCACCATTTCAGAACATTTAGCAAACACCCAATACTGTCATAGTGCTGAATAGAAACCAATTTTCTAGTATTCAAAAGAGCAATTAAAATTAAGTTAACCTCATACTTTATATTTTATTCTTAATATTTTGGCATACTACCTTTTTAGTACAAATCACATTAGCATTCAGCAAGATTTTAACAATGGCCTTTCTACTGTGTTTACAGACATAATTTCAAGTAATCTATCTGGGAAAGAACAATGGTTACCCTAATTCATAAAGGGTTAATTCATTTTCCAATTTATCTTCTTGTACAGGGAGGCACCAATTAGTACAATGATCTGCCTTAGTAATGAGGTTAATATTTCACCAGCTCATTGGACAGTAAAATTAAATTTTCATTTTTCTTCCTGAACAATTACAAAGGTTAAAAAAATGAAAATTAACTGTGAAGTACCCATTCTGGGAGGAATTTTCCTGGCTGTGACTAGAACTGGAGTACAGAATAAAACTTAGAAGCTGGTCCATGGCTTATGTGGAAGACATAGTAACTTGGTGCAGCTTGGAACAAATAATTCCACCCATAATGATTCAATTAAAGTTTAAAGGGCAGAAATAAAATAGTAATGCACTTCTCTAGATGAGAGCAATGATTAACATGTATTAAACCCCAGAACGTATACCTATAGAGTTTATTAAAACAAAATGACAGATATACAATCATGTACCAGAAAACTACCAGAAATCTCTTTGTCCCTACTGCTTTCAAGTAGGATGAATAATAAAACATTCAGTTACAGTCCCATCATTATTGAAGACAATTATAAAGCATTCTTTCAGACTTTAACTATTACCTTAAGTACATGTGAATTTCACATTAAAACAGTCTGCATTTTACAAATTTTTTTTATGATTTTCAGATTTAAACTTACTCATCTAAAATGTGTACCTCAGTCTTTTCCTGCAACAAATGTAATGGGAATTTTCATATATGAAAAATGTGTTGGTTTCTTTACCAGACAATAAGACAGACTTGAAGCTACTCCTTTAGGGAATTTAGTTAATATTCTAAATCCTATTTGCTAACAGAAGCTGGAAGTTAATTGAATATTCTCATTTTGTCTAGAGTTCTGACAGATCTTATACCTCAATGTATTCTTCAAAGAGAAGATAACTTAATCTTCCATTGTCATCTTAGGTTACTGCATGATGCTCTGATAGACATCAAATGTTATTTATTGTTGAGGCAATATGAAACTTCACTCTGACATACACTTAATTGTAAATGCAATTTTATCTACGTTCAAAATATCCAGTATAAGCTTGGTAATAAAGTTGTTGCAATCCCATATGACAAGTGTCTGCTGTCTGCTCTGACAAAATGAAGTATAGGTTATGTGTATTCAAAATGACAACATATCTCTGTGTCTCACAGTTCTCAGCTAGGTCAAGGAGCACAAAAACTAGTACATCAAAGTGCACATTTAAGAGAGCTGTTTCAAGGAGATAAAAACCTCATCAAAACTAAGATTACTGGATCCTATTTCTAGCCACCTGGTGCTTGTTGACATTTTCTGACAGATTAATAAATTGATATAGCTATTTATTTTCATCAATACTAAGTCTGTCTATCTCAATCCTAATGCTAGGTCACTTGACCAGTAAAAAATGTGAAAATATACGACTGCACATATACATCTACATCTACAAAAATGTATGCAAACACAAAGCAGATTTGGAAATGATAAAAACCAGTCATCACTGGTTTGAAATGTATGAAACACCATAAAAATGCAAACACATATTTGATAAAGTCATGTCAAAAATGAAGTTTTAAGTTTACTCCATTATTTTTGCATTTTTTTTAATAGGAATAAAATTAATCCTGTATAAACAATTTAAAACCTATTAAACTGAAGACATTTTAAAAACAGGGGATTTAACATTTGGATCACTTTCAAGTGACGTAATTTAAATTGTATGCTGTAGCACTCATTGATGAAAAAGCAATTGAGTGTTGACTCCTTTTCAGAATAAGAATTATAGACATTTAAGAGTTATGGGAGTCAGCTGCTCTGTTACATCTTCCAATACTGAAACTTACTGTCTATAGGTAATGATTCCTAAGTACCAAGAAAGATATGCAGTATTATATTTCAATATATAAAAAGTAAGTGCCATAAAGTGCTCCAAAATGCAAAATGTTTGAAGAAAATTACCTTAAAGTATTAAATCTTTTCAACAAAACATTTTTATTACTTATTTTCTGAGACACACCATAAGGGTATAATTGCTTTGCATTTTTACTGAACTCATACATACTGTTGTAAATAATCAACAAAAATAAGTAATGATGGGATTTGCATTACTATTTTCAATAAATCAGAAAAGTTCTTTGTGAACCAAAGGGTCTAGTTTATCAGATTAGACATTCTGATTAAGGCATTTCTTCAAGCTGTAAATGCTTTTATGAATTTCAGTGACTAGATGAGAAATTAAACCCATTCCTTGTGCTTGACATTTACCAAAGCTTTTAAAAACCAGTTTTGAAATGCTTTCAATGTAAATTTCTTCCTTGGAAGAAAAAAAAAAAATAAAATCTTTATTGCAAGGAATTACATTCTAGGTGACAACTGAGTGAAAACAGAGAACCAGAAATGCACCAGCTTTCAGGCTTACCTCAAACTCAGCATGCTTGTGGACATCTTCAGCTCTTTGTCGGTTTAAAATAAATTCTGCTTCATTTGCTACACGCACTATATGGTCTTTCATTGCATGACACAATAATCTAAAATAAGAAAAAAACAAAATCAGCCTTTTTATTTGATGTACTTCAAATAAACTATTTCAGTAGACTTACTTGCAATGGAAAATCAATGAAACTTCTGTAATTAAATTTTCAAATTAGTTGAAATAAAATAATTTTATCCAATTTTTTCTGCAGTGTGAAAGCCCAAAGAAACCATATTAAATGAAAAAAAAAAAAAAAGTTTTCCCTTTATTATGGAAGACAAAAGTTCTTTATGGAGGAATATATTTTGAGCATATTTTTAACATCAGTCTCAATATGAATATTGCACTGTCACTTAAAAAAATCTAGAAAAATTGCTTAAACTCTGATTTGTACCATTAAAAAGATTTAAGAGAGCTATTCCAATTTCAGTCTTATAAAGTCCTAACTGAAGATTTTAAATTCTATTAAAATTGCAAAACAATATCAATATCTCTCACATATTTCTTCTAACACTAGAGTGAAAAGTGCATTACTTTTCCATGCTTTCAAGGTATCAGAAATAGATAAATATTACTCAAAAAGGAGGAAAAATGGATTAAGAGTGGATTGAGACTAAGGATTTCAAGCAGTCACATTAACTTAAGACTTGTAAAGGCCACAAAATATCATGAGGTGCATAACAAAACTGCTTAACATAAGCATAAACTGTGATGTTAAAAATGCTCACGTTTTTGGGCAGCAAGAATGAAACCAACTGCTTTTTTCTCCCTATTGTCCATATCTAGGGTTGGCCATTATATTAAAAATTACTCTGCTCTTCTTATCAGCAGGGAGGAAATCTCTTTCAAGATGCAATGATCTGACAGGTCTGTTTAGGATCAGGAAGAACCATTTCTTTTTCTGTGAAAGTGGAACATGGTCTGGGATTTTCCTTCTGGCAGCATCAGGGAAAGAATTTCAGAGTTTCTCATATTAAGGCTGTGAAATTTCTAGCAAATTGAACCTTAAGTTGGTATTTGGTGTTAGAAGCACCACAAGTAAAATTCATTATTATTAGAAATGAAAGTTATAATTACTAGACCTTACACCTGTAAGATGGAAAGATCTGAACTCTATTCTTCCCTCTGGTGTGTTATACCATCTGTGAAGGAAGGAAATCACTAACTCTAGTATTTAATATGTGTGCATGGCAAGGGGGCCTCTGTTGGGGAGATGAATAAATGTTGGGGCCTCAGTTTTAGAGATGAAGACAAAAAAACTTAGATCAAGGTTTCACAGTGGATATTCATGCTTTTAATAACCCTTTTTGTTATATCTAACCCATTGCTATTTTTAAAGCAAAAAGGTTTTTTGCCAATTATAAGCTGAAAGAATAAAGTTGCCGACACTGTAGTCTTCAAAATGTAGCCTTATTTTTTAATCTACCCTGCTGGAAGATATATTTCAGCATTTTATTACTGTTAAGTGTTTCAATTTTTATTGTTAAGATGTAAGTGTAGGACTGTCCTCAGGTATGGATTAGGAATGAACATTAGTGGATCTCAAGAAGAGAGGACAGATCCTTCCATGGTGCCCAGAAACAAGATGAGAGGCAGTGGCCACAAAGTGGATTACAGGAAGCTCCAGTATGCACCTAAGGTATAACTTCAAAGACTAGGTAAACTATGCTTCTCCATCTAGAAGACCATTAATAATAATGCTAGTTCTAAAATCACTTGACAGAAAGACAGACTTTGCAAAAAGGAAGGGTGAAAATCCAGGCCATCGTTTAAAAAACTTGTGTGGCTACAAAAGAAGCCTTGGCCTGGATGTTTTGATTTGTAAGTGCAAGAATGCAGGGCTGAAAACAGAAGCATAATAAATTAAAGCAATTAAATGTGTCATCACTGAGAGGCAGTGACTACAACATTGCAGAAGCCATGTCCAACAAAGGTTTTTGCAAAGGTGCTTGCTTCTGTGCTTGCTTTACTTTTAAAGGAAACTTGTTTGTTGAACTTTAAAAGCTCTATTAAAAAAATAGAGTATTGGTATTGGTTTTTAGTTTTAGCTGAAAGCTACCATGTTTTCTCATATGATCCTACTAAGTAAAAGATGGCAAAACTGTTTACTGGATTAAATCAGAGCCAACCAACTCTGATTGAAAATTAGACCCATATAGATACAGCACTACTCAGTGTACTGTCTTAACTCATTTATACCTGATGAACCAGCATGATACTGTTGTCATCCTTTGAATACTAACCAATTTATCTAAATCCCAAATAGCTCAATCACATGTATGACATAAGGTAACAAAAACAAACAAACAAACAAACCCTTCAACTTTCTGGCCTGTGAACATGTACCTACAACTTCTTTTGGATTCCCAAAGAAAATAAAAAAGATATTATTCAGAAAGAATCCCAAATCAGGAGAAATCTTTCCCTCAGTAGTATCAAAGGCTTCCAGTACATTAAAAAACCCTAAAAATCTCCCTTCACGCACTACAAGAAAAGAACAAGGATCTCTAGGTCAGCAAATTCACTCCTTCATTGCAACAGGCAGCTACAACATTTAAAATCTTTCATCAACTGCCTTTACCTTATAAAAGGCATTTTCATTAAATCTACTTCATGAAATGTTTTTTCAGTATATAAAAATGTGATTGAGTTACTTGCCTCCCACACAACTTTGGAAGGTACTCTGAAGCTTAAAATCCTTTTCCTTTCCAATCCAAATACATTCTTCAGCAATTTTATTGTCTCATTTTACACAAACCTTGCCCTTAGGTTTACACAATTCTTCCTTATGATGTTCTTCATATATTCTATGTATTCCTATTTATTATGCTAAGTAAACCAGATCTCTGATTTTTCTTGTATGGCAAAACAGTTGGTAAGAGGACTTTTACTAATATCATAGTTTGATTTTACCTTTTCTGCAAGGGCATATCCAAAACTCTCAGCAGTATTCAAGACAAATTCTAGCCACTATTTACATAGTAACATTAATGCTGCCTTATTTCAATGGAAATACCCTTTCTGATGCAATTCTAGAATTGCTTTTCCCTTTTTCCTAGCCCTATATTCTGTGATTTTGCATAAGAAAATCTCACTGATTGATTGGTCTTTTAGCTCCTCAGATATTTCCAAAAGATGCATATATTTTCTAGCATATATTTTCAAGAATATGAACTCCACATACTGTTACATTATAAAATATTTATACAGTACATTACAGTATAACATTTATATTAATGCAGGTTGAAACCCACCCAGTATATCCTGATCGATATTTCTGCCATTTGCCCAACTAGATTTCCCATCCACAGTTTTTTACAGAGCATTCTGTTTTTTGAGGGAAAAGTGTATCCTCTGTATCTTTCTCTAACCATCATCCTGCACTGGAGTGACAAATCCCACTGAGAATTACCTTGAGACACAAGAATGCATGTATACTTGCTACATACGAGAATGATCTAAAATTTGAGAGCTTTCCAATTTGTATTCTCTTTCAGGAAAAAACCCCATGTTCTTCAGTGAGATCTTCTTATCATGGTGACAGAGTTATACCCACTGTTCTCATTCACCCTTGCAAATCCTCCTCCTGTCTTAGCAAGCACCACCCTCAACAGACCTAGTACCTACATTAATGTTGAGACAGTGAGGAATCAGGCCTTTTGGTCATACTTACAAACTTCTACGTAAGTAGTACTTCCAAAGGGCTAAGGAGTTTTATGTGAAGTTTCACCACAGGCTTGCCGTACTTTTTATTCTCATTTCCAGGAACTCATGATTTACCAAAAACAAAAGCCTTGAGTAAAAAAGTAAAAAATTGACCTTGAAAAATGTCTGGGTTTATCCTGTGTGACCATTTCTTCAGTTGCACCACTGAAACTCATACCAGTATTGAGGACAAGTGTGCCTGCCAGATAAGCTGATCTCAACCAAGAACTGATGACCAGCAAAAATCTTATCTCTTTGTGTGGCAATCCTTACTGCATAAGGTAGAGATTAAACATAACACAATTTATGATTACTCTTCACCCAGACAAGCTTGATTGATATTAATGCCCACAAATTTACAAACCACTGTTAAAGTTCCTTTACTAGGAAACAGGTTTGACTTGGTTTTAGACTGAATCAAAAGACTTTCAGTAGGAAATCCATCAACAAAGTGGTTTGAGATCACTCGTGCCTCAAATCCTTCTACAGAGAAATGAGCTTTCTCTTCAGATAACTGTGGAGTTTTCAGCTGAAGATATGGAAAGAACTAATTAAAATAAGCTGGTACTTCACAATGAGCATGATAAGGCATAAGTATCTGTTGAAAAAAATGGTGGGGTCCTTAACCTAAAAATGGAAGAATCTCAGACTTATTAGCAAGACCAGACTGAGAGCAAGTTTCAGAACATGACTATTCATAAATATGAGTTATTCATAAATATTGTTTGGGAGTAGGTAAGAAATATAGATAATGGAGTTTAAAAAGGCTGGATTGTGGAGTACCACATTCCATGAAGTCATTTAGATAAATAGTCAGTGACTGGGAGAACTTTTTTAGATTTTGGAAATAGAGATGGTGATAAGACTCTACATAAACCGTATTAGAAACATGCAAAAAACATAAAATGCTTGCAACACCTCTAAATGTGGATTGGGGGGCTATTTGTACACCTATTAGAACTGAAGGATGAAAATCCTTATCTCACTAGCTATCCTAACCTGGCTTTGCTATCCTGCAGTCATTTTTTTCCTAGTAATAATCTCACACAGAGAGAAAGTGCTCATAGCTTTTACACTGCTATGCAAAAAAATTGAACTTATATTACCCAGTCTTTCCTTTATTTGACACTACTAAAAACCCAGATCATTCCCAAGCAGCAATTTTCAGATAAGATTACCAAATGAACATTTGATATTTAGCTAAGGTCTTGCTTCCTCTACTCATTCCTGAAGTTCTGCCAACTCACATGTCCAGGGAAACAGATGCTTCTCTGACTTACTTTCATCATATGCCCATTGCTTCATTAAAAAAAAAAAAAAAAAAAAACAACCAAACAAACAAACAAAAAAAAACCCCAGAACAAACAACACAGCCTGGAAATGTGCCGTGTTTTTATCAAACAGTTGTTTTGACAATTATTACTCTTAATTGCATTCATAAGAAACGAAACCTATCATTGCAGTTGGTATCTGTAATAGGATAGTTTATAAACTAGTCTAACTTGAAGAGTTTGAAGTTCCACAAGATGCAGGACTGCTATGAACACTTTGAAAGTAAATTCCTATAAACTTCGCAAAGAAATGTCTAACACAGAGGTCTCATGTCTTGCAAGACAGCAATGATGAAAAATTCCCTAGAGAAAAGTTTGAAGTTATAGCATGCAAACACTGGCTACTCAACTACAACATTGCACATTGACAAGACAAATTTCATGGAGAGTAACTATAACTGTTTCAGAAATGTCACAGAAGCTGTAACAGATTCAATGAAACTCGGAGATGACTACAAAGAGTCTGTTCCACTCCCCATAAAGACTTGCTATTTCACAGAAGAATTTTCCAAATCAAGAGGAATTTGTCTCTTTGTAATAGTGACTACCCAGTAAACATCCACCACAAGCAGTTACAGCTGAGATGGCCTTTATCTCAGGATCAGCCTCTGCTTTGAGATCAGGCAATGCTAGAAGGTGGAAGGATACCTCAAAACCTCTAACAGATCTAAGAATTATAGGTGTACTGACCCCACAAGTACACAGATGGTTACCATAACAATGTACACTTTGTAGGACAAGGTCAGCTATAGTAAGGAATATGAGATTATGAAGAAGCACATCTAAACAAGGGACATAAGCTCACACTTCAGCTGGAGTAGAAATACAGACATTCAGTGCTCACTTTTACAGAATTATCTATGACAGGAATCCTCTACTATAGGAAGATGACATCCAGGATAAATTTCCATAAAACGGCCACACAGTCAATAAAAGATTCCTCCAACCAAAAGTTACACTTGGTAAGGATGACAATAAAGCAGCAGAATTTGGTTATATTTGTCAAAGACAGAATAATCAAAAACCTTTGCTCTTAGTTATGGTTTCTAAGGGCTCCTGGCTCCCTCTGTTATTTTCTGACTGTATGTGCATGTATTGGATTTTGAACATCAGACCAGAATCCTTTGCAAGTGGTAGCCCTGAGCTCCACTTGCTCTGATGACCCAATATCTTGCCTTCTTGGATGATTCAGGTCAGGTCCCCATTATGTCCTGCAATCAAGATCATTATCAAAATGGAAACAATGAACAGCATCCATTTTGGAGCTTACTACTTAATCAGTTCTTTGAGAGCTATTAAAAGACTCAACTGCAGATGCCCATCATAAATCAAATATGGCAAGTGGCACTATAGATATACATTTTAATACATGCCTGAACATTTAAGTGTTGCAGACAGTGAATAAGGGCTGTGAACTAATTTTCCACAAACCAAACATATGTATGAGTATTGTGGGACCTTTTCAGTGCCAAGATAAACAATGTTCATTGTTAACCTTGTGGCCAAAAATCTGACCGCTTTATCTTTTTTATCATAGAAAGCAAAGAGGTTGGCCATGAATAGTTTAGCTTTTGTAAATTCATGTTGATTGTTCTCAATTACCTGCTCCTTCAAGCAGAGAGAATGTGTTTCAAAGAGTCTTGCTATACAGTCTTCCAAGGGCCAGAAGAAAAAATGACAAGCTTTTCTCTGGATTTTGAGGACTGTTTTAAAGATATGCCTTTCTCCAGGCACCTAACCTGCCCCAAGTTTCCTTGGCTTCTTGGATAGGTGGTCAGCCATGCAAAGACTTTCACACCTATCAGATATACCCCATCAGGTATCATGGGCTTGTATGGACAAGTTGTCTCAAGGAATTCTTGACTCAAACCTTATCCACTGTTGGTAGATGTCCTCCTTGAACCCTTACCTTAAAATTTAATGAAGACTGAGGCAAATAAGGCATTGAGAATCTCAGTCATATCTATGACTAAATCATCCACCCCATTCAACAACAAAATATCTCCTTTGGTCAGCCTAGAAATGAAGCTCTTGTTGTCCTTGATCTCTCTTCCAAGCTTCATTTCCAGCTGACTACTGACCTTCCTGACAATATTCCTTATGTGCTCATGCTTCTAAATTCCTCCTTTCTAGCCAGCTTCTTGTTCTACCTCCTGGGTACTCTCTTTTGCATCAGAGCTCTATGTTAATTTCTTTTGATGGCTGAAACACTCTCTACCTGCATATACATTTTTTCCTGTTCCTGCACTTGTGTAATGCTGTAATTAAAAGCTTGACACCTTTTAGAGCTACCTTGATGCACACATTCGGCTCCCATGGGATCCTACTGAACAGTTTCCTGAATAGGCTAAAATTTGCAATCTTGGAATCTGTATTCTGCTACTCTCAATCCTCACTCCCCTCAGGCCCTTTAACACCACTGTTTCATGGCAAGTACAGCCAAAGGTGCCATTAATCACATTCAAAACTATTTCTTGCCTACTGGTAAATAGCAGATCCTGCTGTGTGTCACTCTCAGGTGTCTCATCCTGTATCAAGTAGTCATCCCCAGCACTCTTCAGTAAATATCTTCCCTACATGCATCCCAACTAGTTGCACTTCCAGAGGCTGTCAGGAAGGTTAAAGACCCACATGGGGGGAACTAGGGTTTGTGATCCACTTACCTCAAGGTGTTTAGGGAATGCTTCTTCCTTTACCTCACTCTGAATGAGTGGTCTGTAACACTACCATGACTCTCCTTTGGACTCTCATCCTGTCCTGCATGCTATCAACCAGACAATCTTCCATCCCACTGAAGAACTTCAAAAATCTGAACTGTTTCTTCACAGAGAAGGCAACACTCCCTCCTCACTTTCTCTTGCTACCTTTCCCAAGGAAACAATCTATTGCAGCACTTCTGTCATGCAGTGCTGGTTGTCCCACCAAATCTTATTCATTCCTTCCAATGAGGTAATGGTTTTGTGACTGCATGTGGAGTAATTTCTACTCCTAGTTGTCCAAGATGTATGCATTTGTATACATATTTACTAGAGGTGGTGCTCTTATCTCTTGTTTTTGTCAGCAAGTAGCCATTATCTTTTGACCTCATCCATCACTACTCCACTTTAGTCACCCTCACATATCATTCCTAAAGAAGTCTTTTCATGTCTCCTTTCACAGCCAACACTGCAGATGCATCCTGCTCTAGAATAACAAATTCTGCTTATGTGTACATCCCAATGTAAATATAAAATCCTAATTAAGCTGTTGTCAGTGAAGCTCTTGACATTTGTGATACCCTCAACATCACACATTCATAGCAGGAAACTGATTAAATAGAAGCCTTAAGTTCAAGATCATAACCAGGATGTCACTTAATCTTTCAGGTGTATTACAAATCTTGAAAGAATTAATTTAAATCTGTAGTCAGATCTCTTGTTACACTAAAAGCTGTTACAACAGTCCTATTTTTAGAAAGCTGTATCAGTGTTTCTGTACTGAATTCCAAAAATACATGTTATTAAGATCCATACTGGAAAACCCCAGAAACACACTAAATCAACCAATTGAAAATTAAAATGCAGTTTGTTAAAGAAATAGGAATATAGATATAATTGTTTACACTACACTTAAACTGAAACATTTTGTTTGAGAACATTTCTAACACATTCAAAGATCCAAAAGGCATTTAAGTTATTTAAAGAAGAAATAACAACAGTTAGGTACTCAGAAAATCACCTTACAGCATCCATATACTAAAATATAGATGTCTAACTGAAGATATTAAAACTGTGGAGTTCGTATTACATCTAAATATTTTCATCTATATTCAAAAGAAAAATCTTTCTCAAAACTTTTGATTTATTTTCCAGGTCTCTCAAAATCCTACCCAGAAAGTCCTTCAAAATATTCTTAGTCTTCATTTTGCTTTTAATAATTTAAAATTCAATCATTATTGCACAGTGATTATATGCAATTTTACATCCCATTAACCCTGCTTTGTTTTAATTATAAAGATCCTTTGTTAGATTCCTTTAAATGATCCAGTTTATAATTTCAGGTTATCCTAGGGAGCACTTTAATTCAGCTTCACATTCATCAACTGTTTATGTCCTGTTAATTGTTGACAACTGCACAATTGCATTCTCTAGCTATGATTGATGAATTGCATTCACAAGTTTAGCTATTAAGCAGAATAAATATTTATAACAATTTTCAGTCAAAGGATTGTTATCTTTGTCCCCAAAAGGGTAAATTAAAAACAAATGGGCTGATTGCAAAGACGAGCATTCCAGGAATGCACACGCATTTATTCTAAGACATCTTTCTGAGAAAAGTATGGGGAGGAACGTGTGTCCAAGGGCAGTTTGATTAGACATTCCTATGACTGGATTTAATGAGCAGTTCTTAAATACCACTTATTTTTGAAAAGTCATGGTTCGAGGGGATTAGAAGGTCCACTGACTGTTAAAAATATGCAGATATAGGATTTGTTCAGAATGGTCATTCTATCAATAGTGAGCATGCAATAATATCTGACCTCAATATCCTGGCTGAAAAAATAAAAAAAAAAGGTCCAAATGGTATTGCATACTACTATCCAAGAACATAAGCTTATTATAATTATTTAGTCAGTTGCCATGAGTATCATACTCCTATATTCCTATACTCTGACATTTTCTAAATTTCATTTCAAATAAATGCATGATTTAACCACTGAATAATCAGCTAGACAAAACATGTCTACAACAAAGATAAGATTTATACTTCACTGAGATGAAGATAATGAGATATTGCTAAAAAAGATGAAGATAATGAGATATTGCTAAAAAAAAAGAAATCACACATAAAATGACAACATCTCTTCAACAGGTGTATTGCTACTTTTTTCTTTTTTTTTTTTTTTTTTTTTTTTTTTCCTGCACATAACAAAATGTGTAGATTCAAATGGATTTAATGTGTTGGCCAATACAAATCAGACACATTGCCTAAGCGGTTTTGTTTGTCCTGTGTACTCTCCTACCAAAAGGACCAAAGAGTCTCCCTTTGCTTCCCAGTTTGCTGGCTGGAAGTACTGAGAAACAATGCCCAGAGTAGAACAAATAGAATTAAAATTACTTGAAGACTGATTGAAAATTTCACTAAAAAATTCAAAATCAAGGAAGCATATTTAAACCTAATGTCATGTGTGATTTACAGGACTCAAATTGGACAGGAAATTCTAGGTAAAATAATCATGAAATAAAAGCGTAGAGAAGTATATCTGTAAAATGAATGCTGTGCTCCTCAAACAGATGGAGCAGCAGATGGTTTTACAGATTGGGCTCCCTGGACTGTCTGGTTAAAACAACCTTGCTGCTCTGGAGAATGGTGGTTCAGTTCTCAAATAACCCTCAACTTATATACAGTTCAAGGGAATTCTATTTCCTTCTGTTAATAAACAACATTTTCAAAATTTACACACTTACAAATTAAATATTTACTATATAATGTATCCATACAACAAATCTCTTAATTAACACGGCCTTTTCACAATTTTTTTGGAACAGATGGTTAGGAAGTATTATCACCCAATGAAATAAATGCAAAATGACTACTTGTTCAAAAGCTTTGAAATTCATTACCTTCCTTCATTGATGAGCTCAATAAATGCAAGTCCTGCATTCTTCTGAATAGAATTTTGCCATTCCTAAGAAGGTAAAACATAACATAATCAAAACCCAAGGACTTTAAACCACATTTTTGAAGCTGACCCTGGTGACTTTTTAAGGAGATTGCATTTTGGCAGAACTTCTTAATTCCCCCCAACTCCCCCCACCAAAAGAACGATCTGATCATTTAAAAACTGTAATCTATTCAGATTTTCAAATAAATTTTAGGTGGTCATGTCTTCAGTTTCACCCATAAGCAAGCTTTAGTTTCCTTGTCTGGAGAATATGAAAACACATCTTGTTTCTTCGGTTCATGCAGGTTCCCAAGAAACATTAGTGCAACAAAGTACCTTCTTCATGTTGCTGCACTGCTCCACCTTGCATATTATTATAAAGGAAAGGCAATAATCTGTGTAAAATCCATCCTCCCGGAGTTCAATTTTTGCTTCTTTCTGATTATAAGTAAAAAACCCAGCCTATAATAATAAACTAATTTTTAAATTTTTTTTACTTTTACCATGGATTTCCAAGATGAAATTTCAAAGCAAATTAAACCACCTAACCAATATTGAATTTAGTAGGATTTTACTCTATATACCTCTAAGTTAAAGAGAAGTTTAACAACGCATCACAACCAACTTTTCCCATACAACCCACTGCCTCCATTGCATCAAGAATTCTGATACTTGAGATTAAAAAGGGTTGATGTCTCTCTCTAACAAGAAAGGATTAGTTTCTTTTGCAATAATTCCTTAAAAATTTTCTTTAAAAGCAATAAACGTTTCCTCTGCATCATAATGAAAAACAAAAAAAGTAAAATTAGCTGGATTACAGTTCACAGAGAGATTTCCTACTGACTTCATGTTGTCAATGGGTAGAGGGTTACAGTTACAGAACTATTCAATTTACATTTAATTACTTTCCAAAAGTAAAAATCAGGTAGAAATTCACAATTCTTGTTTCCTAATATGACTGAAAAAAAGGAAAATTTCTCAAAGAATAGCTGTGACATCTAGTCACTAATCAGCAAAGTGCTTCTTACTGATTATATGAAAATTATCAGATTTGACCAACTCATGCATCTTGAAAAAACCCCAACAACAACAATCTAATACTACTGATTGGTTTTATAAAAGGCAAGCTACTAATATACCCAAACAATGAACATACTCTTGACCCATGGCTGAGCAGGTAACTCCTGGTTAGGGAAGGCAGAGTATCAGCACTGAAGCCTCTAGCTTATGAGCTATAAAATCATTGTAACAGGTCCTTTCTTCAGTGCTGTTGATTTTGTTATTTTTCAAATCCAGTAACTGAAGCTAATGATATCACTTTTGGAAGCAGTTAAATCATCTGTGTAGAGTAGAAAATCACTCTGAGAAACTAAGAATGAAAGAATTCAATTACCTGAACACAGACACCTGGAGACATTTTAAGAAACAAAAATCTGGGTTAGAGATATTGTTCAAAGTGCAATATTTTTTTATCAGAGTCTTTTATTGTATACTATAAAACCACTATTAGCATTTTCTTTTGAGATGATTTTCTGCAGCACAGCTGCTATGACTTTGCAGTCAGGAAAAAAGAATTGGTTTGACTACAAATCAGGAAAGAAGTAGAAAAGAGAGAGGAGAAAGGAATAAAGGCTTCCTAAGATAGGTTGAAGAAAACATGCTAATTAAATTTTTAAATAGAAACAGAGGGTCTACTTGTGTCTGTAAAAGCCCAAGAGATTCTTGCAAGTATTCTTCCTGCTCAGTGCAAATGTCTCAGATTCTGCAGGACATCCAAAATGGCTAACTGGATTTTATGTGAGATATCTTAAATTGCCTAAAAAGCCACTAAGAAGATATCTATATGGAAGCAAACAAATCTTATATCTGAAGTAATTATTCGTGATAAAAATGTTTGAAACTTGCCCAACTATCTACTCAAAACCAGTGAAAAACATAATGATGCAGAACCAGAGAGAAACTAGGATTCATGGTTCATGCATTGTTTCACTACAAAGCAGCTACTACAACATTTAATAAAGACTCTCAAACCTCCATTAATCCACAAATAAGGGAATAATCAATACTGCCACAATTTCCTCTCACTTTGAAGCATAATTCAAAATAACAGATTCATGATCCTGAGAGATGATCTATATATGTGAAGAGGCACCTGGTTTTCTTTTTCCCATTTTCTTTTTAAAAGATGCAAACAATAGATTGAAAATACCATTTTTTTCAATGTCCCAGCATTGCAGCTGCCTTTGCAATAGCTATTCATGTCATCACATGTACTTTAAGAACTGGATTAAGTTGCGGAGCAATTTCGTTTATATTTGGAATCCTTGAATTCCAAAGGAATCTTTTTCAAACCCAAAATGCAAGAAGCCAAAAAACAAACACCAAATGAAATAGAATCAGGGACAGTAATTGGAAGATTTGTACTACAGCCAAGTGGAATCACAGTGTAGTCATTTGGTTATTAGCAGCTAAGTGCTTGAATGACTAGACTACATCTCATGTGGTTTTGGTGTAGCTCATATCATGAATCTTCTAAGACTTAAAGCAAGAGCTTGAAGCTTTTTCCATGCCTCAAAAATTCTGGTGATAATTACATGCTGAAGTAACAGAAGCCTTTGACAATGTCTGAAACAACTACTTCCATACAAGAATGCATGGATCTTTCTTTCCTTTGGGCTCCTGCTGGGTAGGGCTGTGGGCATGACTCAGAACAAGGTGGGGTGTAGAAGACTCAGAGGCTAACACTGACAGTGTTCAAGAATGATGACATCACTTCTCTGTACTAAAAATAGAACAAATTTAGTTTTTAACCTTATTGATAAATAAAAAATTTGTTTTCATATATAATCACTAAACATTATGACTTTACATATCCAGTTCAATTACTTCCCATATGGCTTTGTTGTAAATAATTTGTATTATGCAAAATTCTATTAAATTCTATTCATAAAAATGCACTAAATTATTAAGATAATGGAAATTGCCACCTTTCTGTCTCCACTTAACACTTCCTCCTAATCTATTCTGTCATTGCTTGAAAAGTGTCATTGCATAAAGAATGTATCAGTACCATCTCTTTGAAAGAAGATTCAAACTGAAACCTGTTACAAAACTCTTCATGTGGAGGACAGGAGATGAATAACACAGTATATTGATATTACTTGAAATTCGGCTGGTTTTCTTATAAAATATGATGTACATTTATTTACTGTCTGATATCATTACAATTTTAAATTTTGAGTGTATTTTTCAAGTCCTAAGTTCTCCAATCTCCAGTACACATACTAGAAAAGAAATAAAGAAAAAAGGGAAATATAGTCCAGGCATCTTAAATTGAGAATGCAAAATTTGCATTGCAAAAAAAAGCAGTGGAGGGATGAAAAAGGAACTAGACTTGGCATGTTAAGAATGTCTTTTAATTTATATTATATTTATTTCCAAATAGTCTTCTGCTTAAAATTATTAATTTTTTTATTCTGGATGTCTAGAATATGTCTTAAAAAAATCTTGGGATAATGCAGTATAGTTATTAAAAAAAGAAATAATGATTCTTAGAGTTCTCTCATCCTTTCTATTTTCTGCAAGGAAGTCTAAATTTGTGTCATAAACTTCAAGTTCCTTGAAGAGGTGCAGTTACTGAATGGAGAGATACCTGGTGTAGTAATCATGCTACAATTATCCTTGAACTACAGGTGCTAATATGTCAATCAATTGAATCTTCATTGGACTTCTCCCTTCTGCATGTCTTTAACTGAAGTTAATCTTTTTTTGTCATACTGAACACTCAGAGAATTTTCTAGTCTAAGACATTGATAACTCAGCCAACACCTCAATTCTTTGACCACTGCATTGTAATTAAAACCTTTCGAGACAGATGAAATTCTATTATACCAAGCTTCTTCTTTCTAGATCCTTGAATATATTTGGTAGAAAATCTTGTATGGAGCTGAAAAAGTGCTAGCTTTCATCTGGAGAAGGAAATGGAACCTATAAAAATGTGTTTGCAATTCACAACACGGATGTAATTTAGCTCAGGTTTGAACTCCATGTTGTAGAGTTACCTCCTAAAATCACCAATACCTTCTTATCCAAAAATCACCAGTAACTTGCTTTACTTCATTTAGGAGGAAATACTAAAAAAAAAAAAATGTTAGACAATGTACAAAATGTTTTGTGGTTTGTTTTTTTATGGCAGAAAACCATGTCCATTAAAAGCAGGTAAGAGCAAGTAAAAACAGGAAAACTGATTTCAAGATACAGTGTCATAAATTTTTGAGGTGTTTATACTGTTTTTAAGATCATAGAACTGTCCCTACCAGTCCTAGAAGAATTTACCTAAGGATATTGGAGTCTGAAAACCTTGCATTATTGTTTGGAATGAGAATCAGATCTAAGAATTCCACTAACATTGCCTCTCACACTCACATATGTACTTCTGATAGAGGATAAATAAAATATACTTTTGGTCTACTATTTCAATAAATTTGGGATTAATTTTAGGCTTTTGTAATTGGTCATCCATTTTAAAAGTGGCTATTTCTCACAATAAGAAATAAAGTTGCAGAATGACTGACAACATCCTCCTGGAAGGAAAATCTGCAAGTATTGGAATACTCCTGGCCTCTAGCCAAATTCCAGAAAGAAAAAGAATGTGAAGCTTTCATAACACTATTTATGTGAATATGAATTTAATAAAACAAAGGTAATAGAAAGTTTTAGATTACAGTTTCACAAGACTACACAAGCCTCATTTTTCCTCTGTTTTCTTGACTTGAAATAATATGTTAATTTTTCGTTTTCTTGGAAACACATAGCCACATTGCCCTTCTGATCACCTGTGGTAATTGCCCAATTTATCTTGAAAATGAAGTCAAGCATTCCCAGAGGAACATTTAATTGGTATCTTGGAAGAAAAAAGAAAGAAAAAATCTACAATTGCAAAAACATTTATATTATTCAAACAAAACTAAGGAAATGCCCAAATTTATTTAGAAAATTAATCTGCATCATCATGTAGAAATCCTGCATATCTTCTAATACAGACAGAAGATACGTGCTACAAGCTACACATCTCCACAACTTCTAGAGTTTACTTCCTGACTGGAAAAATATTTTTTCAATTAAGAGATGCTAAAATTATTAGCAGCATGTATGCTATATATGGCAATTAATCCTAAACGCCATTCCACTTTTTACTCAACCACTCTTTGATGTTAGAGATAGATAACTAATTTGAAGTCTTCCCAAAACCAACCAACCAATCAATCTTTGGATGAACAGAAAAAGTACATACTGTCTCCATTACAGTGAACCCCCTGAAAACTAAGGTATATTTGTTATTAATGATGGACTTCAGTAATGAGCTTTGTATCCTTTCTCAGCCCTTTAAGAAATACCAACTCACACTTTCTAGTTATTTCCTCCTGATCTAAGATCCTTCTCAATCGTGTAGGCAGGTTTATAGAGAAGTCAGGGGAAGACACCTTGCCACATTAAATATGGAGAAGCTGATTCTTTCTGATTCTGCCTGTTTTGCCATGAATCCAGAAGTTGTTCAGATCAGCATCTCACTGATGCGTATTCTTTAATATTTCTTGAAAAAAGTATTCTAACAAGGACAAGCAAGAGAAAGGACCAGAGGTTCCTTGATAACTCTGGTATAAGATTAAAAAAAAAAAAATCCCACTTATGTTTGCTTAAAAGCAAAACAAAATTAGTTTTCTGAATGCACGGGAATCTATAATGACACATCACAGAATGATGAAGAAAGTAAAATCGCTCAACAAGTAAGAAAGAATATACTAATGGTTTCCATTTGAAAGTTAGATTATCAGAAGCAGGTGGCCAAGAGATGAAGACAGATTGGGCTGGAAGACATTCCACACATGGACAATGCAAGAGAATTCTTGGATACACCTTTAGGGTATATATTTAAAAAAAAAAAAAAGGTAATGAAAAACTATCATCTTTTGGAAAATAGTTTTCCAGATCATTTACCATATCTCCTTAAAGCAGGTGAGAAATGCTGAGGGGAGGAAAAAGTCTAAAAAAACCACAAAAATCCCTCTCCCCAGCAAACCACTTAATTTTAGAGCAAAAAGACCCCATATAAACAGAACATTTTTTGGCTTCTCCTATAGCTTGTAATAGAATTCATTTTGGAAATTACACTGTGTATAACAACCTATTTGTGTATAGGCCATGTTGTGGGTTAAGGGCCCAAAATCAACATTAGCAGTTAAGTATGTGTTTAAGCTGTACCATATTTGATACTGCATAAGGACACAGTAGAAATATTGTTTCCCTCTTGATGGACCTTTGTGCAGTCCAAATAGGATAAAAAAGTATAGAAAGTTGCTTCACCTACAAAGATTTCGATTACTGAACTTAAACTTGAACCTCTGGTAAAACGTGATGACACAAAGCCCTGTTTTGGAGCAACATTTCTGACAATTTCATACACATTTCTAGTGCCTTGTTCAGCATCTGAAAATCTGTGGCGTTTTTTGTTCATTTTAACTTCTTGCTCTTCCTCTAACTTCTCCCATCAATTGCCAATATTCCTTTCTTGTGTCTTGACTGTCACAGAGGCAGCCTGCTCTTCCTAGAGCCCCAATATCAATCTGCCACCTGCTAAAAGCTATAGGTTTCATGGCTACCCTAAAAGCATAATCAGTTAAAAATAGCTTTTTTTACTCAGAGTTAATTTTTGGTTTGATGTGACTATGTCCACCACTACACATACCGATGAAAGGGATAAGGAGCAATATGGAGCTAGGCATGGAGAAGATATGATACATCTGCAAGTGTGGTCTTGGCCAGAGAGAAGCCTAAACTGACCACTAAAACTAGAGCCTAAGAGTATGATTCCATTAGATGCAGAGATGTGAATTTACAGCTTGCTGCCATGAAAACACGAGGTGTGTGTTCTCTTTTTCTCCTCTGTGCTCCCAATATTTCAATCCTGAATCCTTTTATTTGAGCAGCTCTGGCGGCTTTTGAACAAGGCTCTTAGCTTAACCCACTAAACCAGGGAACAAATATCTGAGCAGTTTTCACATGGCTTTGTGAGTTAGTCTTGTAAATATCAGCACTGGTATGAAAGTGCTGTCACCTTGTTTCCCAGCCTTCAGCCTTGGAGTCAGAAATTTCATGTAAACGAAGTAAAGTTTACAGAACTCTTCATCATATTTTTTCATACCTTTCTGTGAAAGGACAATTGATGGATACTTTCTAAGACCAGTGGAATTGAAGAGGTTGAACCTCAGTCTTCCAGTCTGGTCTACTTTTCAGAAGTCTATTTAAGCTGTAAAAAAAATTAAACTTCCTCTTTTCCCGCTTCGACTCTGTGGTGATCACTGCATCTCCCTCGGGACAGCATTGCCCCACAAAAGTGGGGTCAGCAGAGAAGGAGCTGCAGGATGGAAGTAGTGTAGCAGATACAGAACTTTGTTGGGATAAATGTTTTAAAGATATGCTGGAAGAAAGGATTATTGAAACAATGAGTTTCTGTATGTTTCCACGTGTGTTTCTATGCATCATTCCCCTCTATAAAATCAAATTTTAATTCAGACTTTTGCAGTGATACTATATGCAGTGTTGTCTCCTATTTGCACTAGTACGAAAACAGAGACAGTGGATAATGCAACAGAACAAATGGAAAAGGTAAAGGTAAACCAAAGCAAAACACCCAACTTGTTTAATGATAAAGGAAAGAAATTTTCAAAAACTATATCCTCATAGGAATTCGCATAACCAACCCTAATTTTATCGCTGAAATTATATCAAACCTAATTTCCTATGTAGATTAAGTTGCAGGGTTTTTTCCCTTAGATTTAAGGGAAGCAATTATTACCTAACTTATCTTCAGCCTTTCCTATTGCAGTTGGTGTCAAAAAGACAAATAGCAAACAGTTCTGTAACTGTTCTGCTATTACAGTTACTCTGAAAGGGCTATCACTTATTTAACAAAAATTATAGACTATGAGAACTCTAGGAATACCTCTGGAGGGAGACTAAGAAGTTGAAAAATTAGAGTTTAGTCTAATATTGGCAACAAGAGTAAACAGAGAAGAAATATTACAAAAAAGGAAAATCTATAATAAAAAGTAAAAGGTTTTTGCACAGCAGAGCGGGGCGTTTCCTCCTTAAAATCTTATAGAAAGCCTTGAACACAGTATGCTTAGTATCAAGAATTGTGCACTGTGCTTCCACTGTATGAATGGCACATTTCAGGGCTCCTTTGGTCAACTGTAGGGACAAGGCCTTTTTTTTATTTCCTTGGTTTCTGTGTTGAGCAATTGCCAGTTTCTGAAGAGCTATCCATACTCTAAGGTAGAATGTACATTTCGATGTGCTGGTGTCTACTGAAATCCCTGCAATATCCAGTTGATGGGTTTTTCTCTATTCTCAGAGATAAAACAATCACCAAATTTCCTCTCCAAGGATTCCCTTTGAATTTATACCAGCCAGGCACATCTTTAGGGTATTTTTTTGTTTGTTCACTTGTTTTTACACTTCTCCTTGGAGTGGGATTAATTTCTTGATATCATTCCAAATTTTTTCTGCCACTCAGGACAATGAGGCATTTATCCTTATAATCAATGTATTTTTAAACAGATTGAGTAACAAGATGTCTTAAATAATAAGACAGTATTTTCTTCTAAGAAAATAATTTTCCCTTGTTAACAGATAGGATACAGAAAAATACAAGTGGCCTGAGCTAAACTCCTTTAGGATACAACTACTCAATTTCTTCAGAACCTCTTTCCGCAAAGAGAGGAATCTGCAAAAGATCTGGAAGTAATTAGAAACTATTGTAATGTTTTGGTTAGGGAAAAAAAAGGAATATAAAAAAGTAATTGAAATCTAAATCTGATGTAAGAAGGAACTACACTACAAAAATTGATGCACTATTCTTAAACTGCATGGCTTATTGAAGAAATCTGCAACTCCAACAACAACACAGCTGTGACATGCTCACCTAGGCTGAGGGAACAAAGACCAGCTAATCAAGCACAGATCTTGTCAAACATAACACATCTTTATCCATTTTATGTTAAAACAGACAAAATCCAAATAAAAATGTCTATTCTAGGAAAAGTGAAAATCATTATTTGTTTATTATCAATTATCTTGAAATTTTTTTTTAAGTACTTGGATGTGCAATTATGGTTTATATAAGAAATACAGAAAAGAAAGCCTTCAAATTACCCTAAATTTTAATCTAGTGTAGTAGGTGTTACTAGGAAAAAAAAAATAATACAAGTTACAGTACAAAAAAGATTCTGAAAACACAGACTAGTGCTTTTTGTTCTTCCCCAAACCTACAAATGAGGTACCATCCATACAGGAGTTCCTTTAAAACTTTAAATGTATTTTTCACAGAAACTCCAAATTCCTTTGGGGGAAAGGCTTGATTGCATATCCCTCAGAGCCTAAAAGGCTGCCCATATGAACTGAATTATCCATGACATGTACCTTCAGACATTTGTAATGTGATATTTCATGTAAATTTAGACCATACCTTGCATGTGAGCCGCTGGCAATGTTGATTTTATTCAGGAGCTCAGATAAGAAAAAAAATTCTGACATCCTTGCTAATCTGTAGTCGTTAACATGGAATTTCCAACATAAAAAGCATAAAAGCATCTAATTTGCTGTAGCAAATGAAAGGAAAACAAACTTTGCATTTCCCTTTCCTTTTCAATGTCTAAAGTTACTCTGTCCTGTGCAAACAAAACTGTACTTTTCAAAGGTTTTTATTATTGTCATCTATCTTTTGAGTGGCACATTTCAAACTTGCCCACATAATCTGTAAAATGTCATTCAATTTGAATACGAAAGATTTACCCATGTAAGGAAGAAAAGCCCTATTTACACTGGGATTATTAAAAGCCCACAAACTATATACTTTATGCAGTCTTTCAGTTCATATTGCTTCATTTGTCATAAGGAAAAAGTCAGGTAGCACTAGCTCTTCTTTATAATAGAGATGAGTTATCCTCATTTGCTGTGGACAACACCTCCTAGCATCGTAATTCCAAGTTCTGGAAACATCATCATTATCATTGATAATGATATTTGGCTGTCACTTTCTTCCAGCCATTTTATGTATTAGTATTTCCATATCATTTATCTCATGTTTTCTTTTGACAAATAGTTTTAAAACATAAATAGCAAAAAAAACCCAACACAAAATTAAAAACCAAAACACCTTCCCTCTAGATGATAGAAGTACAGACTGATTTGTTTACACCTATAGGATAAACCACTATATTCTGTGGAGATGTTACTGTTCAGAAGAATATTCCAGAGGTCAGGATGGTGAGAGGGAGGAGACTGAAATTTGCACCACTACGGCCCCCTTTTGACCAGTTCCTGTAGAAACAATTAGACTCCCCCAATAAACACTACAGCATCAGCTCCTGAAGTACTTACTAATAAAGGGACATTGGGAGACAAAATCCTCCTTATTCAGAAGACAAGGAAATGACCCTGAAGTATCAGATGTGGTATAAAAACTAAAAGCATGCAATTTCCCCAAGTAATTAGGTACGTGGAAAAGAGTTCTTCCAAGCAAACACTGAAGAAAAATAAATGTGTGAAGCTTCGAAATGATTAGGCTCTTCCCAGTACTCCAGGTATAAAGTGAATCTTATTTTTACAATACTTTGAAATAAACCCCAACATGTATAGTAGCCATAAAAATAACAAATTGATTTTTTTCTGCATTTGTTACATAGCTTTTCTGAGATGTCTAAAGAAAGAGCACTGCAGAAAGAGCTTAAATTTCTCTCTCTTCCTTTCAATCAATATTTGAGGCAAAGTTTCATCTCTAGGGCCCTTAATGGCAGGAATTCCTGGAGCCAGCAAATGAGTAATGTTAAACCTATGATTAGATGATGAGGCCATCAAAGACACTAGACCCTAATGCTACATTCCACTTTATTCCTGAGAACTGCAGTAAAACCAAAGGCTGAGGAAGAAAGGACTGTAAGTTATTCCTTCCCTTGAAAAAATGTTTCAAGAGCAGCTAAAAATAAAAGAAAAAAGTTGTATGACATGAACATTGGGCTCAAAAGCCTTAATGGATCTTTTGGAATTTTCTTGGAACCCAGGACTTCACCATTAGGTAACAAATTTTTCAAGTGCCCTGCTAGAGAAAGTTTGAAGTGGAAATCCCTCTGAGGATTCCTGCCAGGGATGTATTTTTCTTTTACTTTTCCCTAACTGATATCCCTCTAAAAGAGGAAGAGAAGAAGGGGAAAAAAAAAAAAAACCCAAAAAAAACGAAAACAAGATTTAATGATTTCCTTATGACACAAGCTTGAAGAAATGCATCCTACAGACAGGCAAGGTAAGCTGGAACACTCTCTCTCAAAACCAGTTGTAAATGTTTATTATTTTCAGATAGATTTCTCAAAAGTAGATCTGCATTTTACTTGTCCCTAGAATTGCCTTTGTTTACAGTGTAATTTTGGTGTATGCTGTCAATGTGCAGCAGTGAATGCTTAAGAAAAGCTACAAAGAAGTAATTTTCTTTGATTATTATGTAAGTTAACCTTGGCATTTTATACACAAACTTGTTTTGAGCTGAACTGGTGTTATAGTTCTGTGGGGAACCAGGTTAATGAAATACTAAGTTTTTAGAGAAGTATAAAAACTTGTAAAGTTATTTGGTTCTGCTGGGAAATCATATTTTTCGTACATTCTACAAAATGAACAAAGTTCTAAAATGTTTGCTGATAACTTCTTAATGGCAGTTTAAAGTAAAGGGTATATACAAAATACTAGCCAACAACACTTATATCAAAACCAATAATATGAAAATTGATATATAAATAAATCAAGAAATATGAGAAACTAGTTTAGCTTTCAATATTTTATTTTTGAAAGCATTTCAAAACATTCATTAATTTGGATTTCTGAAAAACTCATTATTGCTGTGTTAAAACCCCAATAATTAATGACAGAATTTTTATACAGAAATGTTCTGCTTCTGCCAGTTCTTGAGGACTACCTAATCCATGTTCCTCTGCTTTTTATATACTGATAGCTACATAAAATATTCAATGTTATGTCCTGTATATCAAAAGTAATGCATATATCTAGCAACGTATATCAAAAGTCAGCAGAACGTAAAGTTTTAAAAAATTACTAATACAAAGGCAGATTTCAACATTAAATCATGACCACAGTATCCCACTTACATATTCTAAATGAGAACAAGCTTGAAGGAGAACTCATACACAGAGAAAATGCACAATGTACATCCATACACTTTCAGAACATAAATGCAAGTATACCATGCATACCCTACAAATATAGAAAAACTAGAATGTATATCTAAAAAAGATTTTAACAAATTATATATCACCAGGAGAAACTAATTTGTATTTTTTTTTTTATAATGAAATGGAAGAATGAAGCAAACTACCAGCTACAATTCTTTGGCTGGCAGTGATTATATACAGAAATTAATGCAATCAAAACCAGAGAATGTCTTACCTGTGAACAAAGCAGCATAACCAGTTCAACCACTGAAGTACTCGACTTCATACAAACAAGACCTGCAATAAACAGTCAAAAATTAGTTTAAAAGATGGTGGTATTTTGATATTATAGATCCATGGTTTCAGAAATTCAAAAACTATAAAAAAAATGTATTTTTTATAACTCAAACTGACTAAAACAAGTTTCAAGCACAATTAACTGAGAATTTCCATTTCAAGAATATTTAAACGTTCATAAGAACCACCTGGAATAATCTAGATCAGTTCAGGACAGAATGTCTTCTAATTATTTTTGGCATTTAGCTTAGTCATATAAATAAATAAATAAATATTTGTATAATTCAAAGCAATTTAATGTATGATAAACATAAGTTAATAGCTTTTGAATATTAAATCACATAAATTCATAAGAATAAAGTGATCAGTTAATAACAGGTAAACAATAAAGCCTCTGCTTAGACACTATTTTAATTTTCATCTGGTAATTGATTGTCCTGTAATTGAAAGGTTGAATATTAATGAAAGAGGCATTAATGTGAAATCCTATTTTTACTAAAATCAAACCCCATAATTTTTAGGTCATATTTCTTAAAACAAAGCTTGAATTATGTAGTCTAACTGCTAGTCATTGTTTTGTTCTTAATTTAAATAATAAATACCTAATAACATTGTCACTATTGCAAATATTCGTTTGCAGCCTTGGGAATGTAAATTTACTCTCTGAGAGAAGGATGCCATATCTATGTATTTTAAAGATGCATTTTAAGGACACTTGCAGGAAATTTCATTTCTACTGTTAACTTTACATGTGCTAGCTTCTGTTATCTAAAACCATATAGACATTGATGATTTAGGGCATGGAAACACTTCGGCTGTGTTATGAAAATGGTAAATTTACAAATAAGCTTACAAGTAAGTTCTAAATAGGTGGCTGGAAAGCAAACTGATGTGCTTTAAGAAGGTTTCTACAAACAGCGATTAGAGACAAAAGCACTGCTACACCATAGCATGTACATTTATTTTGGGTAATGGATAAATACCCTTTTGTGCCCATTTTGCTAACAACCCTATCTTCTTTGTACAGTAACACAGAACAAGCTGTAAGAAGCCACTAGGCTTCCATTCTATCAGATATAGGGGCAGACAGTTAACGAAATAAGAGACAGATGTGCAAAGCTCATTTAGGGAGACAATTGCTGTAATTGATCAGCTATTCTCAGGCTCAAGTGCTAGAGGATCAGAAAGATTAATGAGATACTTATCACCTGCAGGCTACCTCCACTGTTTGGAAGCTGACAAAGAAAATCCAAACAGAATACTCAACTCTACAGTGAAGCCAATGCAGGTAGGACAGACACATCAAATATTTCATCATAGAATGTTTTCTGGTTTATTATGAATTCAATTCTTCTGTAAAACCAGACCCCCACCCCCCAAAAAAAAACCCCAAAAACCCCCCCAAAAAAATCCACAAACCCCCAAAACAAACACAAACCCACAAAACAGAAACAAACAAACCCCCTTTCTGTCACACACTCACTTATCTTTCAAAATCAGACCTCAGGTGTACTAAAACATGACTAATGCAAAATAATGGTCTTGGAAACCTATCCCCATGCTAGTCTTCTAAATTTGTACATGTTCTTACTTCTGAGTTTACATCAAAAGAACAAATGTATCAGAATAAACATCATACACAGTTATGAAAAAGAAACCAACTAAATTGCATAAAAGTGATTATGCACCAGCAGTAATGTCTTTGTATCTTCACCAGGTTTTCAAAAAGAAAACTTGATATTAAATGTATTCTTTGGAGAAAAACACATACTGAATATTTTCTGGCTTAATTAATTAAATTAGAAGTTCTTAACTTTCAGAGACAGTTGAGAATACTTGTGCTACCTGTGCAGCTTCAAACAATATGGAAAAATTTTCGAGTGTGGACCAAAATAAACCCACCTAAAACGGCACAAAGCTAGAATTAATACTCATGATTATCACCCAGATAACAATGATGCTCTTGTCCTAATAACACAAAGCTGCAGACATGACAAAACGTGATTCTGTTTGAAGGAGTCATAATTGCTTAGACCAAGATTTTCTATTTACAATAAGAATTTTTACACACTCTACCTAACTTTTTAATAACTTAATAATGACATGAGTCTAAGTGGTTATCTGACCTCAAACAGATATCTTTTCACTATTCTTCTGGACATTACTTGATAATTTTTATATATCACATCCAATCAATGGTAAGCTTGGATGTAGCACTGGAAAGGAGAATCAAAACTGATTTTGATGAAATTCAGAAAAAGAAAGAAGGATACAGAACTGACATCTGGTTAGCACATCAGCAGGCCCATTAGTTATAGCCAGCTCTTTAATTGCCTGCTGATGAAATAATCCATTGGTAACAGCTATTAGCACCTCTCATAACCACTAGTATTAAAAGAAGCTGGTTTCCATGTTGAAAATAAACAAATAATTATCTTAGAGACTGTAGCACTTTTCTCAAATGAAAATAAAGAGATAGATAGGAAAGCCTCATTAAAGAAGGTCATGGTGTCATTGATGTTTGTCTCAGTCTACTGCAGAAATTAAGTGTGCAACTCTCTATTTATAAATAAGCAGAATTGGGAGTGGCCCAGACAGAAAATGGGGAATCCTGTGCACCTTGATGACCAGTAGGAAGGAAATAAAAGTAAAACAGAAGACAAAAATGTGAAACATTCATAGCAGGGCCACCATTTTGCTTTATAAACTTCTTACTTATCAGCCCCCTAATCCTACTTCACTTTCACTCAAACCACGAGGGAAATTGTGTGTCTTCCATTATATGCTCCATTTCTTCCATCCTAGCTGCCAAGGGCTCTACTGTGCTTCCTTCGCATTTTTGCTTCTTCCTGATTGAGCAGTTAGAGTTGAAATAAATAATTTTTTTCCTGTTATGCAAAACACAATTAATCTTCAAAATCTACTGTCAGAGTTGTTGTGCAGTCAATAGCAGAGAATGATAAAAACAGATCAGATCTAATGGAGGACAGATCCATTTCTGCCTATTAGGAAAAACCATCAGAATGCAATCTCTGGTTGCTTTATAAAGATCCCACATCATCAAAAGCTGCAGGAGCAAGTTTAGGAAGAACCACAATCCTTATCCTATTTAACTTTTCTTTCATAGACCAGAAAAAAAAAAGGATTATTTTATTGATCTTTCAGTTTCTAAATTTGCACCCTCCTCTCTTCTAGGAGCTCAAACTGTGTGAACTGACTCATTTGTTTTGGCATAGTGCAGGAACAATAAAATTTCCCTCAGTGCACAGTCTATATCCTGACTGACAAAAATTGAAAGACGGGTAGAAAAGTTCTCCTCCTATTCTTTAGACAGGACAGAAGACAGACTGGTTGAGACCTCTTCATAAAATTAAAAATTGAATTGTATGAATCAGAATAAATATCAATTTTACGATTGATTTCTTAAGTTCCAAATGTGCTAACAACTGTATTTTTTCTTCCTCTTTACCACTTTGCAGGGTTCAACATAGTTTTTAGTGCATGCAAAATTTTATTAGTTTTAACATAATGAGGAAAAAAAAGAAAAGCAAGCTTGGAAAAATAATGGCTTCTCTGATTGAAGAGAGCACACAAATCTATTTTCAGTTCTCTTCCCCCTCCTTAACTCTAACGAGAAAAAGTATTTGCCACTCAAACCAAAACTGTTGCCTGCATTCTTCAGCTGCAGATAAGTTCTTCCTATACCATCTGTATCAAATGCCATTAAGGAAGCTAATGTAATTACTAAAATACAAGTGGATATTTCCTGCATACAGCAAGGTTAAAAAGGTCACTGTTGAACTGAATGGAGTATGTGCTTTTTACATTTGCTGTTCTTAGTACTTTTCTTCATGGTCTATTCTCAGTCCATTAAATATAGCCATCAAAATTCAGCAATTTGATGGCAACAATGACCACATATATGGATGCAAAAACTGGGAGCATCAAGTGCATGACCTTGGCTAATCTGGAATAAATGATGTACGCCTGGCAATTATCTTGAAATGCTCTGGTTTATTTGACTTCTCTTTTAGTGTTCTTCTGTTGGCCCAAAGATATGCTAATTATTCCTTTTCACTATGACTTATTAATGTCTAAAAAAAAGATTAATTTCAACTATACTGTTTTAGTCATGCTTGTGGCATTAATGAAGTCATGGGTTCAAAACTTCAAATCACCATGCTGAACTAGTCAGTGTGAATTTCCATTCTGAAGAAATATAATGTAGGCTGATAAAATCAATTTAAAAAAAAAAATCCTTATGAAATAAGATCATGGTTTTGAACTTCTTTTTATTATTATTAATACAATGTGTGTATGAGCCTAACTGAATACGACCACAATTTCATCTGGTATTTATCAGGGTTTGCCTGCATTTTCTTTCAATGATTTTACTTTGTGTCTACTTAAACCCTTATTGGAACTGGAATCAATTGTAATGCTAGCAAAAACAAAACCTAAATGTTTTTATAGCTCATGTTCAACTTAGAAAAAAGATGCAATTAACAAAACTTTAGAGCCTGCAGAATTCTTTCACTCAATTAGAGCTTTTCCCTATTTGAAAAATCTCAGGTATGGCTAGATAAAATGTTTGAGAAAGTTTAATCCATATAACTCAGTTCATAGAGAAAAATTGGTCTTTATTACTCCTCTATAGCATGTCATCAAAACTATAGGAGCTTTATAAAGTACAGGATGTTTATGAAAAAAACCACACATGCTATTAAATTATTTTAGTAACATGTGAAAGGTGTGCAAACTGTACCTAGAAATGAGCAAAAAGCCCTAAAACTAGGCAAAAAAGAAAATGGGAATAAACTGTAATTCTTCTTTCTAACATTTGTTATGTAAGGTAAGCTTTTTTCTATTTCCTAGTGATATAATCTTCCATGTACCTTAAACAAAACCTTATTGTTTCAAATTGTTCATAATAATTATGGGTAATTCATACTGTGATACCTCTTCCCATAATCCTCAGTGATTTCTGTGCCATGAGACAGAGTAAGAATTTTCCACCGGTAATTACCACTCACAAATTGGGTTTTCATCTTTGATAGACTATTCCCTTATACTTTGTTCACCATTTGTTAGGAATGGCACAGCAAAGTTTCACGGACATTTCTCACCGGGCACAGAAACTAAAGCACATTTTGGCTGCGAAACTACTAGGAAAAAAGCAATGGCAATATCTTGGTTGCAAATGTGAGTTTTTCTTAAAATTTATTTGTTCTTTCTAACCCTCTTTCTTCTGCCAGCAAAATCTGGCACATGGTTTCTTGAAATATATTTCTAAATCCAGTTTGTAATCAAAGAAAAAACCTTAGGACTCCTTTTTTTTGACCAAAATTGGCTAATTTAAATCTACATTATTCCCTCTCTTTCACAGGTCATCACTTAGAGAATATTATGTTAAAATTAATGTTTTTCATGAATTATCAAGTCTCTGGGGAGTTCCTTACAGATCTGAAAGGAGAGCGTACGAAGAGAAAATAGAAGATTAGTAAAAAATTTGAAAGTAAAGGCTAAGTACGCAAAACTTAAATTGAAACAACAGATATTCTTATTCCAAATCAAGCAATTATTGTGGGGGCTGGGGGAAGATGTGTATTAAACAGTATGCAAAATGTTGCAAGATTGCACTCAAAATTGGTTTTAGAACCATACGTATGTCACATATTTTGTAGGCATTTAGATTACACTAATTTACAAAAAGCAAAGGCTGGGAAATATTCAGGATTTGCAGAAAGTCTGCAGATGGAAATCACAGATACGTTGTGAAATAACTATAACTTTGCTTTTACTAGATGAAAGAAAATGCTATTTCAAAGAACATAACTCACTAAAATAACAAAGTCAGGGTTATGGATTTAACAATCCCTTCAGCAGCCTTGACTGACATTACCACCAACTCTTGGGACCATGAAGGATGGCTGTATTAGTACTCCAGACCATTCTTTGTATGAGCAAATCTCCTTTACAGAACAAAAGAGTGACACAGAAATATATAGTGAATGTGAATTCAACTCAGTGTTTTTTAGTTGATCAAAACAATTACAATTCTTACAGGATTTTTTTTGTTATGGTTAAAGACGTTGCACAAAAAAAGATAAATTCTTTTTATCTGGTACCTGAAAATCTAGGAAAGGTGTCATCTAGGTTATCAAATGGAATACCTTTAAAATTTTATCATAAATCTTTAGAACAAACACCTCAAATAAACAGTGATAGGTCAACAAAACCCCCCAAATTTTAATCTCCCCAAGCCCAACTCAAATGGGTCAGCCCTTTTAGTTAGATTCTTAAAATAAAACAGACCTTAATATTGGGACAATATTTAAAGGAGTAAGAATAGTATGTAATACCATTCTCAAATTACTTTATTAAAGTGAGAAAACCTAAACTTCCTCACCACTGCAGTTACTAAAAAGGAATCTAAATATGGACTAGGAAATATCCAGATGGAACCATAAAATGCCAAAAACCCTTGAGAGTGTACCCACAGAGAGGGGATTTATTACAATTCATATATGATTTAGTTTTTAAAATTACAGACTTTTGCACAGTAATGCCATGAGCTGTAATGATAATGACAAAACTGATGCTAGAGAGCCACACTACTCTGAAGAGTCCAGCCTTATGCTAACCTGTGGATTTTCTGACAATTTTTCTTTAGTGTAATGGGAAGCACCAATTCTCATTCGTCAAATGAAAGGAGACCGCTTTATCTACAAAATAAAATCTACTACCACTGTTCAGTCTAATATACCACAGAAGATTTTAAAAACTGATTCAGTTTTTCACTTAATTTCTGTGGTAATTTTTTATTTGGCCAGTGCACCATTGGGATTTACTAAATATATACATTTGTGTTTCACTGTCGTTCTCTTAAAGCAGTATTTCTTCAGACAGAACTCTTTCCACATACCTTCCAAATATTTCCAAATATTGTGGCATAGTGAAATAATTTGCTTATCTAACTTCTACAACAAAACAGATTAACATCAATCTATCATATATCAATTGAGAAATTTTTCTGATCAGCATTAACAAAACAAAAACAATAACACAAAAATATTCTTTTTATATAAAAGAATTCAACACAAATATTAATTGTAAGAAAACAATTAATTGGCTGTTAAGTGAAGCAGACTTTCTTAATGGTATGGCACATATTTACTAGAATTTATTTGTAAATTAAATGTATTTCCTTATCTTCTAAAGTCCTCTTCTAGACTACAAGTAAAAAAACCCAAATCAATGATCACACTGCACTGCCATTGATGAAACTAAAATATCTCTAATCTTGAAAAGGTCTATAAAATGGATTAATTGCTTTTCTGTCAAAATATACTTCATTTTCAGGTAGACTTGAGTAAGTCATAAACATTTTTTTTTAGTAGAAGCCTGGAAAATACCTAGATTCTAGGTTCTAGAAAATCCCAAATTCTTATTTATCTAGAAAGAATCTCAATGAAAAGCATTACAGTTTTTTTTTCCAAAACCAAACAGTCCACTGAGAGAATTCAAATATTATCCCAAAAGTCTTCTGATTTCCCTCTTTATACTAAGATATTATTCAAATAAGTGGCTCAGAATTGCCAATAGATTTCCACCACAGCTGCTATCAGGGACATTTTATTTCAATGGAAGAAATAAGAAAAACATTAGTTGATAAAGACATTTAAAATTAATTTAAAATGTGACAATTTAAAATACTTTTGAAGTTTTGTCACGTCGTATTTTCCTGTCATTCCTTTCCTGAAAAAGTTGCGAATTTTGTGATTAAATTTGTAGAAAAAATAGTAACTGAAAGCAAGAGATACCAAAGAAATTGCAACATATTTAATACATGAAAAAAAAGAGATTTTATTATTTAAATGAAGAAATATCTACATCTCCTTTCTCTTTTATTCTTAGTCTTTCACCTCCTCTCAAATCTGAATTAGAGGAAATACATTTTGGAAGTATTATCTCAATAGTGAATTATTTTCAAAGAACTATACAAGCAGAAATAGAGACATTAGTTTCACTCACTAACACAAGTAGACGTTTATACTTTTTACCATAACTACAATGATGGTGCTTTCTGCTCATCTCAAGAACATTTTCCAAGTCTTTCTAAGGTTGTCCAAAAGGACACTCTGGAAAAGATACATCATAGGTATGCCCCAACTAACAGCCTCTAGAATATCAGGATTTCCCTGAAAAGGCATTACTGAATGTTATAATTTCCTTAGGTACGAAGTTTTATTTTCAGTTCTGAAGTTTATCAACTTCTTCTTAATGTCAGCCCATAACTTATTCCTATTTGATGCCCTATGTTATGAGCTTATTCCTTTTTGTTTCTCTCCTCTTATGGTAAACATAGGAATTAATTTTATTTTCTTCTTTCTATTATTTCCTTTTAGTTCTTTGGTGCATTCTTTCCTATTATTGGGGAGAAATATCATCATGGCATGACAAAACAAATATGTGCCTCACCTGAAATGGTGAGAAAAGACTAAGCTGAACAGCAATAAAATAATTTACTATTACTGATCCTACTTACTTCCTTATATTTCTTCTTTTTAGCAACATGGGGGCCACACTGCGTGAACCAGCATAGCAACAAATAGGGAGTATAACATAGCCTCAGCATTCATGCAGCTTCCTAAATTTCTAAGGCCAAGATGACCCATATTTTTAGCAGATGTGATCTCTTGAGCAGCAAAACTAATTTTTGTATAAATATAAATGTTTCCTGAGAATTTGATAACAAGAAAAGGAAAACAAAGATCTCGAAGCTGAACTTTGCTGACCTTAGTTGGCAGCCATCATATCTCACTTCTATCCTGAAGCCCTACTGACAAATTGTAATCATTCTGAAACAGTGTCTCTCAAAACACAAAAACCCTTCCACAGTCATAGAGCTCTTGAAATAACTTGTATTTCTTGTGTTTCAGTTTTCTTTATTTACTTGACAGTAACATTGTTATGGGCTCTCCCTAGACCTGCTCTGACATCGCTTTGCCATCTTAATTTGACATATCACAACTGTCTCTGTTGTCTGACAAGTTCTTTCAGCATGAGGTTTTCTCATTGCAAGAAAATCTCCACAGACAAGAAGTATAAAAAGACTGAATCATAAAATTCCACACACCATCAGAAAAAAAATATGGTATAAGAGAATAGATGCTTAGCAGATCCGAGGAACTTTTTATGAAGGAGGTAAAATTTAAGAAAAAGTTGCACTTAACACAGTAAAGATAAGGTATCTTAGTTCTTGCAAAAATAATCCCAAGTATGCAAGGGGTCTGTTAATATCTAGGTAAACCAAGCTAGATGGTTCATTAATGTTTACACTGTAATAAACATTTTTTTCCCCATCACAAAAGGCTCTATAAAAAGGTAGATTTTTAAAATTCAAGTGTAGTAGTTCCTCAAAGTAATTGAGTCTATAGTTTTTGTGCAAGATTCTTTTTTTTAGCCTTGATGGCATGGAAACAAGCAAATCCATATCCAACTGAAGAAGTGCCTTTAAATCCTCAGGACCAGTGAAGAAACTTGGTAAATTTGTTCACTAATTAAAATGTTTCAGCCTGGGTCATAAGAACAGGTGATAAGTAGACAGAAAGTTAAGGAATGTATATGGAAAAACTGTGACCAGCCCTAAATGAGATTAATTTTGTAAAGACTGCATGGAAAAGAATTGTTTTACTATGTCTCATGAGAAATACATCTTTCAGGGCAATATCTGATACAGAGATGTTATTTGCACCCTATAGATTATCAGAGTGAGGTAGTTCTCTGGAAAACACTGCTGGTGTAATAAAGTAGATTGATTCCATTTCTAAGCCTTCAGAGGACAAGGGCTGGGGCAAATATCAGCCTAACTGTTTCAAGTCCAAAATCAGGCAGAGTCCCCCGCTGAGCTCTGAATGATGAATTAAGTGGAATAAGAACCAGAGAACCTCTGCCTGTGGAGAGCTTCAGTCACAGCATGAACATCCTGTAGATACTGAATACCATTTTGGCATACCACCTCGTTTTTCTTTGGACCTGGACAGTAGAGGAGAAAATAATAAGGGGGGAAAAGGTGGCTGTTCAAAAAAAAAAAAAAAAATAAAATTGTACAACTTAGTCCAGTGTTACCATTCAGCACTGCTGCATACCTGATATGATGAGTCCACCTACAGGCTATGTTACAGCAGTGCCTGCACATGTTAAGAACTTTCTCCAGAATCTTAAAAAAATGATTGCCTTGAAATAAATTTAAATAGCTCTCTACCTTTTTTTTTTTTTTTTTTTTTTTTTTCTGTAGTAGTAGGTTAGTAGGAAAACACTAAAAGATATTTTCAGAAAAGCTGAAAGTTAAAGCAAGAAGAAAGAAAGAAACTGGGTTACAAAAAAGATGAACTATCAAGGAGGGTAACAAGGAGAAGGACATCAGGGAGGGTATTGTTCTAGAATTCTAAGGCAAAAAGACCAGCTCTTTCTAGGCCTTTTGGCTTGCAACTGGAATACAGGCTACTAGCTTGAAAAAGAAATTTATGAGAAAGTGGCTAATACTTCTGGGGATCACAAACAACTAAGGCCTTTTCTTACTCCTTAAAGGCTCCAGTATTTTCTGCATTTCCTTATGTGCTTTAAAAGAACAGTAACTGGTACTCTTCAGTTACTAATAATAAAAGTGTTATATAGCATTTTCAACAGTAATTAAGTAACTTCAAACATCTGTATTTTCAAGGATAACTTTCAGAGCTTCTTTCCAGCAAACCTAACTACTTTACACTGTTACCAGCTTTTGCTTTCCTGAAGGCATATATTTATTATTAATATTTTACATCTGCACTCTCCTAACTAAACTTACAATTTATCTCACAATTTCAGTATTTTTGTTTTTCTCCATTGTCAAAGCAAAAGAACCCCAATTTCTGTCTAATGGGAACACTTTACATTTTAGATTGGAAAGATATCTTGATTATTAATCAATGTAATAATGATAATATAATCAACAACATAAAATCTGAGTGCCAACAACCATTTCTACCCTTAAGTTACACTGGGACCACACAAGTCAGAGACAGAGGAGAGGGCATGAGCATTTAACCTCTGTTCCATAGTCTAATACATCTTAGTAAGTGTCCAACTCATTAGACAGGGATGGAGTGGCTTATATGTGTAATTAATTATTGGCAGGTTTACTTTCAAAAAGGTGCCAGATGCTATGCATTTCCTAGTTGTTATCTGGATCTCTGATCTATAATGTTTCCTGCCATGTTAAACATCTGCTCAAAACATACTTCTGCACACAGGAACTTCAGTAAATCAAGAGTTAAATCAAAATTGAATGAATGTGTATTCTCTTTCTGGTGTTTGTAATGATATCCCTTTAAAGACGTCATAAAGAAACATTATGTGAAAGAAAAATGTTCTATAACATGTGTTGGGGTCATTTTAGTTTGAAGATTTCAATGTGGATAAATTAGACCTCTTTTGTGGCACCTGCTCCTCACTTTTCTGAACTGGCATCTGTCTTGTCACTAGTAGCCTACTCTAAAAAAACTTTGGAAGTTTCAAAGCTTTCAACCTTGACACTCTGGAGTAGGTATAAATAAACAGGCAGATTTCAATATACATTTAGCCCTTCAGCATTTCTTTTTTCCTACCATGCAGTCTTCTAGAAAACTGGTATTGTTTTCTGTCCTCATGTGTGCCTGACTTCTTGATTTTTTTTTAGTAAAATCCATGATCAGTCCCAAAGTGTGAGCAGAAACATGAGCACACTGTGGAACCTTTCAGTCAGATACTAGGAGCTAATCATGGTTATATGGTTGGTAAACCATAGACAGAGAATTTCTGAAAACAAATATCTGAAATTCCCATAAATAGCATGTCAGTTTGAAATTCATGAACTTTCTCTTTTTCCTGCTTATGAATGGATTACAATGTGTGCAGGCAGGTTTTCAATCAGCAGAAGTATTTTAAATTACATCTATTGGAGGATTTCATGCCCTGTTTCAAAATGATCTATGATTTTCTTCATGGTAAAAACCTAATCTTGCAAATTACTTGCAGAAATTCTTACAGTAAAAAACTTACTGAAGAAAGGCATTATCTGTAAATCATTATTACTCCAACCTCATTATCTAAAAAGGGCTTAATTACAGACAGTGGTGCAATTTTTCTGGGATCTTTTTGCAAGTCTTTATAGTGAAGATAAAAAGGAATCTATGAATAGGAATCCTACTACCACAAATTCAGGAAAACTGTCTTACAGAGGATTGGGTCAGGAAATTCACTGGAATTAACTGCATTGTACTTAACATGCAGCATCACCTCTCCCTAGACAGAGAAGGTACACTTAGACACGTAGGGCACACGGAAAGGAAGGAGTGGGATGTGGCACAGCAAAGTAGTACTTAGCCTTGAACTTAGCCTTGAAAATCAATTCAGAGTTCCTGACGCAGTACAAACCAAATAATCCATAAGATTCCTCATCCTTACTGAACAGAGTGATCATGTTCATTGAGACAGTTACTGCAAATGACACTGGCCTGACCTCTCTGCAGAAAGTTTTAACAATCACCTTGATTTCTAACAGGGATTCCCTGATGTTTAATAAGGCTGAGTTCCTACTGCTCCCACAGTCCTGCTTCATCAATTGCTTTCTTGCTCCTTATGCAGCAATACCCACAGTATTGTACCAACACAGTATATTACACATATTACAAACGAATCAGGTATCATTATTTGAGTTATTCTTCAATTTTCCATTCCTTTACTAAATGATGGCATACCTCAAATAATAGTGCTGAGAAAATACTGAAGGTGAGTAAGAAACACACCCTAACCCAAGATAGGATACATTTTTTTCTAAACAGATGGTTATAGTTGGGAATACCGTGTAAAAATAACATATTTTAAGCAACCTCTGTTAAACTGGCTGAAACTGGTCAACACATTGAAAAGTTATCAAGGGATTAAAAGACTGATCCTCCTCACCCAGTAATAAGTTTCATATTCTCAAAAAATTCAGATTAAAGTACATCTATAGCTATGCAGTCATAAAATTGCAAGATCTCTCTGAAATCTGAGACCAAACTATCGCTGGCAGGAGCCTTACATGAGGCTTCCCCAAAAAGACAAATTCATTATGTAGAGAAAATGTCTCATAATAAAATGAGCTTCAAGGTAATGATTAAAGAACTTCTTATACAAAAAACAGAATTCAATTTTTATATATATACACACGATCACACATATTAAAAAATCAGAAGAAAGGCTTATTTCATAAAGCGACATAAGCACTGACCATTTTTGATGCCTCAAGGGAAAATGATATATTCTTGCCTGCATCTACAATTAAGATGCAGTCAGCTACAGAACAAGGAAAAAACACAGTTTTTTTACTGATTTCTGCCAGTGTCTAGCTGACATTGAGGTACACCTATCTATCACCATGTGAACAAATGCAGTCATGAGAATGCTAAAGCAAATTAAGGTTAATGCAGACTATCATTCATTCCACGGTGTGGCAGAGAGAAAATGGAGATTCACATGCTAAAGCGTCACAAAGAAGCTCCAAAAGCATCCAGCAAATACATGACATTTTTCCTCTTGAGAAACTGGATTAAAGAATGTATTTAGAAAGAATTTTTTAAATAGTCATAATGACTACAAGTAACATCAATTGCAATAATTAAGGTAAACCCTATTAAAACTTTCCAATCATATTTACCCTCATTAGGCATTCTGTTGATGGAAAGACTAAGGCATCCTGTAGAAGTTAAATAGCTTCTTTTTATGTCTTTTTGATGTACTGAACATATCAAGCTCCTTACACTGGACTTCATACCTCTGCTGTGTGTGCATCATTTTTGAAGTGCTGACTACAGAACAAGACAGTGGGAGTTTAACCAAATTTGTGCACAGAAATGAAAACCAGCTCCTCATCTATTCCTCCAAGGCACTGGACAAGTCTTTGTTGCCTCAGCAATGAGCTAAGGGAGCCAAGCACCTCAATTATTTTGGCTATGCCTCCATTTTTTGCGTGGCTTTGTCCCTCATCTCCTAGGATCTTTAGGATGGATCGAAGTCTCTGTTCTTTGCTCCTAGAAATTGGACTCAGCATCTGGCTATGTTGAAATTTGGCTTTTTCTTGAGTTTTGGTTAGTCCAGAAGATGATTCAACATATCCCTCCAATGCAATGCTTTTTGTTTTTCATTTTGTATATCTTCACTTAAGCACCTAGTTTTGCCAGGAACAATTCAACACTATCAAAAAGACTGTTAATAAAAACAGCAAAATGGGATGAAAAAATGGATTATAGAAATTTCACTACCATGAATAGCTTAAGGTTTTAATTACATGCTGTTAATTTGAGTTAATACAAATTCTAAAATAATAAAATTATTTATTTATTCCTTTCCCCTCTTACTTGCTAATATTAGCTAATTAATTTATTTTGTTCAAAATGTTGGCTTCATGCTGTGCTACAGACTGGTAGGGTAATTACAATATTTTTAGTTAGCTGGAAGAAACCATGCCTGGACACACAAACTAAAATATTTTGGATGTAGCAGAGTGAGATAAAAGAATGAGAGAATAATATGTACAGGGAAAAAAAGTTCTGCAAGAACATGCATTTTTCTACTTTACAGCATCTGTGCTACTGAACACAGTAATACAAAAGTTCTGGAAAGTTTCTAAGAGAAACACAAGAGGCATGTTAAGCTCCAAAAAAGTAAATTTTCCCCTAAAAGTATAAGGGATTTCTGGATCACCAGAGTATCTAAAGGAAAATGGTTGTCCTGCTTTTCCTTGTACAAAATTCAGTATTCTTCAAGAAAATCAGAAACTAATTGTGCCAGTACTGGTAGATGCCACAGTGATGTCCCACTTGAGGTCTTGGGGAGCTTTTAGAATAGTGTCATTTAGCACCCAATTCTATCTGTGGTTTTTAAAGGAATGTTCTGGGCAATTTTTCAATTCTTTCAAGAAACCTCCTGTCAAACACGATACAAAGCTAGTCCATCACCACCTCTACTGAATATTTTCATAGGGCCATGTGGTGAGTTAATGAGAAGAAACAGATCCTGCTCCTATCAGCGCAAAAACATTCTGTCATCTGACTTTAATTGTGCCTGTATCAGAAACATATCAAATGTACAGCAAGGAATCCATCAGAGATCCTTTGGAGAAGGGCTACCTGGCTGACCTTCTACCCAGCTAATGATACAGCAAAGTAAAAGCATCAGTGAAGTTTCCTTGGTACCTCACTCAGGAGAAGGGAAAGCATTCTATGTGATTGTGTTTCAATCGTGGACCTATTCTTACAGTTCCAGACACTCCCAGAATAGCTGTAGTGGAAATACTTTTACCCATCTGTGCTTGACAAAAAAAGGATATAGCTTTTCTTTCAGCTACAGATCAGATTACACTTGCCTGTAACATTTTCACCTAAAAGCTAGAATGTTGTCATGCACTTTACATGGAGGGAATTTGAAGACCATATGGAAACTAGTTAGCGAAAACATATCTGTGCAAGTGTTAAATGGAACTCCACAATGAGCTCTGCTAAGCTCAAATATGTGACCTACACATACTGCATGTTTGTTTCCAATTAGATTCTGTATGGACAATTTTAACCTTTACAACTTCTGTTCTCCGAGGCATTGCAAGAACCTCAGTTGACAAACCACAGCGTTGGGCTGGTTCTGGAATACTCTGTTTGAAGCTATTCGTATTCAAATACAAAAAAGTCCCTTTTAACCCATCACTGACAATATTTTCCACTTATATTTTGAGAATTTGATGAAACATTTGAAATTCAGTTGAGTGTAAGATACCTTTGAAGAAAGAATTGGTTTTATAAAAAGGAGCAAGTAATTATTTCAGTAATTAGTAATTTAGTAATTTTAGTAGAGAAAATAGATGAGGAATTTTACCGATAAATATATTCTGCAATGTCAGATTACTACCTGATAGGGTTCCTCTCTTACCAGCCACATTTGGGAACAATGAAAAGAAAAATGAACAATTTCAAATATTAGTGGTCTAAGATTTTGGCCTAGACTGACAAGATCATTGCAGCCTGTTTATTTCAACTCCAATCAAAAGTTAAGAAGGCACTAAGACATTAAGTACAATTTACTCAAACAATAGATCACACAGACTTCCATGGGACAGAATGATGATAAAGTGTGATGTAAAAGAATGTGACCTCAATATTTTTCACCAAAGGTTTGAGGCAGATGGACCACTACAAAAAGGTGAAATCAGAACTAATTTGCATACATAGTTCCAAAAATATATTGACAACAGCAATCATAAAGCATCAGATATTCTGGAAATTTGGCATCATTAAACTGTTTTAGAAGTTTTAAAATGAATTTCGTTTTCTGCTTCCTTTGATTTTGTGCTCTTCAGTATGCAGTCAGCTCCTGTGTACACCCTTACCAAATCTGAAAACTATTTAGCATTTCTTACACACACACATCCACAAGAGCACTAGAAAGAGCCTCAGGAAAAAGTACATGGCATCAAGGATGTCTGACAGTATTCCAATTTTAGCAAAATGTGATAGGGGAAAAACTTCATACCATAAGGAAGTTTTGAAAAGCAGCAAAAAAGGAAAGGTATTATTATGTTGAGCTTGAAAGTACATGCTTCATAGAATGCAACTGATAGTTTTATTGTGGTCAATTTGAAAAACAGACAACTGCCTTAAGGCTTAATTTAAAAAAGTTTTTTGCTTATTTTTTGATTCTTCTAATTAAAACCTTTACATACAAAGCAACAAATTAAATCATTGCATATAGAAGTGTCAAGTTAATTACTGCTTGCCAGTAAAAAAAAAAATCAAATTTCAAAGTCCCACAGGAATTCTATACACTCTCATATGCTGAATAACATCACTAAATCGCTATTTTTTGAGTCATTACCTGGAGAGTGCTTTCAAATACTTCAATACTACCATTGGTTTTCAGTAAGTAATGACAGGAAATTTCTCAAGGTAAATCAGATATCAGAATAAGAGAGAATTTGGAATTCTCTTTCAAGGCAACTTAACTAGGCAAGAATTCAGTTTAGTTGAGAAAAAGGGTCTCATAGAGGCAATGAAGAAAGAAAAGATCAGAAGCACATAACTATAAAAGCAACTCTGAATTCTTGGTTAAGAAGAAAAAAAAGCCAAGTATTTTAGAGGTGGCAAAGAAAAATTCAAGTCCCACAGTGTAAAAATCTATGGTGCGCTTTTATTTTTTTACCTCCCAGATTGTTATTTCAGTATCTTGGGAAGAAAGGACTGGTTTTTAGAAATCAGGAATGAGAGAGTGACTGAAGAGAAGGTTAGATACAACATTAAAGAAAAATGATGGAATGGACATTACTTGCTCTGGAACTCAACGTTTGGGATGTGAACAATGTTTTCTGATTCTGAATTGGGTGGCTAAGTCATGGATAGGGCAAAATATGGAATGACACTCCAAGCAGTTATTAAAAACATGCAACAAGCTGGAAACAATCTAACAAAACAAGTTTCTCTCTGGATAAGCAGTGAGATTAAACTACTGCTGTATAGTTGTGAGATTCCTGTGACCTCTAGCGTTCCAGTCTTTGTCATACCCTGGGAACTGTTTTAGCCTTATTCATGCTATGGATCTGACAAAAAGACAAAATCAGAATGACATCAATGAAGATTTTTTTTAATCAGTAAAAGATCTCAGGTAAAACCAAGACAATTTTAGTCATATTTTATAAAACCGATAGTGCAATTAATTAATTGCCAAACGGAAAAAGATAATACTGCTACAAATTTTGCAACCAACTTCACTGAAATAAGAGAGTTAAGAATGTAACCCACAAATTACCTTACAGTCATCTCAATGTGAATCTCAGACCATTAATTTAGGTGTCATTAAGTAAGAAGTGCAACTTACTCACAAGCTATAAAATTAACAATAAAAAATACATGAAGTTTTTGATTATTACTAAGCTACTATATCATTCCTTGGTATTATTAAACAATAATATTATTAAAAAAAAGAAGATGAAAGAAAAAAAGGTTCTAGAAAACTTCAGTTACAAGATGCTGATATTTCTAGTAACAAGAGCCAACACTGTGAGATGTAATCATGAAATTACCGTAGAAAAACTGTACACTAATATTTAGGTAAAACACATGTATAATGGAAGGGGTTTTGGAATTTGAACACAAAGCTATATTTTTTCTATGTAGATCTTAACATACTAAAAGCCTTGTCAGAATGAGACTTTTTCCTCTCAATGAACAGCAATACTGTGTGTCAGAACAATCCTGGAAGGAAAAAGTTTACTTAGCTGAATACTCTGGGTACATGACCTGGGAGCATTGCATGCTCAGGCAAATTCCCCCTTCGCTATTTATCTGCATTAGTGCTGATTCATTACTTTCTTCATGAGCTTGCCATATTTGCATGTTCTACGTAACTTCTGCATTACTTCCTGCCTCACTTATGAGGCAAATTTTCTAACTATGAAGTAGTAAAGACATCACATAAGCCCCACAAAGATCCTTGAAAGTGGTCAAGGATGCTTTTCTTTAAAGTTTATCAGTTTTTATTCCCCCTCTAGAAACAGCTGTTTACGTGCTTGTGTGAAAACAAATGACCTGCCTGAGAAAAAAACAGCCCTACCAAATACAGATATGGGCATCAATAATGTTGGAGCATGGTCTTCTTTTTACTTTCTTCTGTGGGAGTAGTTTACACTTTTTAATTTTATTATCACTAGTTTCTCAAAGTCAGGCTGAAGCACTGAATTATTCTGAGGAGAGAAAGGCAAACTAGAGAGTATTTTTTGACAGGATGTATCATTACACAGCATCTCAGGGGAAAAAATGGGTACAAAAGCTAGACTTTTAAATTCTTTAAATGAAATTAAATGCAAAGAAGTGAAATCACAATGTTTTAAAAACCGATTAATTTATCAAAAATAGTTATATAAAGTTTAGTGAAACTAAAAAACTGGTCATATCAAATGAATAATGACTAAAACAATATAACAACAGAACAGTACCTTCAATCAACAGCTCTTGTCCATGGCTACCCAATAATGTTCGTGATAGAAAAGGGGCAAAATCAACAAAAATTTCTCGCAGGAGAGGGGCCACCTTTTCTAAAGCTCTTTCAAGCTTTGCAGTGATACTGTGAAAAAAACAGAGACCATGACTGTAAGAACACTTCACAATAGAAGTTAAATGATGTCAAATCACACCTGCTTTTAAAAGTTTCTGTAAGCTTCTTCAGAAAAGAGGATGATCATAAGTTGATTAAATTCTACAGGTTTTATATGGCTTTAAGTAAATGGAAATGTCATGTCAGAGTCAGCAGTGTGTCAGCCTCATAAATTCCACAGTACTTGCAGAGCACTCCAGAACAAGTAAAATTTTTATCATCATTTTCTAACACAGGTCTGGTTTTGTCCTCTCCAGTTTAACGCAGTTCTTAGTTCACTCAGGAGAGGTTGAGTCTCCTTCCACTTCCATGTACTCCATTACCAAACTGCTTACTTTTCAATATGTACTATCATTACAGGATAAAGAAAATAAACCAGCCAGCAGAAAAATTACTTTAATGAAGTTTTAGTCTCTGGCATAGTTTGAATAAGTTACACCCTTCAGTTGAAAAACTCAGACTTTTCAGTGAAGTGCTATTTTAGTATATACATCCTTGGTACTCAAAAAAAGGATATACGCTCTAGTACACGTACAACTACAGTAATGAGGGTTTTTTTTACAGTGATTTGGGAAGAGAAATTATAATTAATATTAAAAGATAGAACATGTGTACCTCATGTTTTCAGCTGAATCCTCTGGCATTGGAGCAACAGTTTGGACAGCTGGCAGATTTTTGCTGGTAGCACCATTCACAAAGCTGGATGATGAAGAGGAAGAAGATGATCCTGAGTCTACTGCACCTGTCCCCCAAAAAACACAAAGTGTTATTCAGTCTTAAGAAAGAAGACTTTTAAAATAGTCCTTGTATCATTCATCTACTTTTAACTATGGAAATAATGTCATTTATTCTAAAACAGTGAAAATCTTTCCATATGGTTATCAAAAAATTATTACCTTAACTTTGCCAGTATAAAAATAATAAGCTTGAAATCTGTTGAAAATCAGGAAAAAATAAATCCTTACCTCATTTTCATTATTCTCAAATTATATTTCAAAGTCGAAAAAAATTTTACATCATATTTTACAGCAAGACCTTTCCAAAATAAATGTGTACTTAAGATGAGATTGAGTGGAGAAAAAAATTTTAAATATTTCTTAAAATATATTTTTATATGCACACTTGGCTGCCCAGTTGTAACTACAGGCAGAAACTAAAATAGAAACTAAAAAATGACAGGGAAGGTAGAAAATGCACATCGCTTCAGGAAGTAATAGGGGAAATTGGTGTCTAAGGATTATTAAGACTCTAATTACAATTTTTCTGTTTCCTTCCTTGAGTCAAGGAGAATTGTAAGCTCTTAAACATAAGTAGGGCAATGGGGGTACCATTTCAATGGGTTGTGAACAGCTGCCCAGAAAAAAAGATGCACACAGAGCATACATTTATACTTTAAGTGATCTGGGTCAGAGCAAAGGGCTAAACTTAGACTCTAAATGCCAATCTATCATGTTTGCTGAAACGGTGCTGTGAGTTCAGCCTCTCTGAAGCAAACCAGCAAGGGCTCAGAGAGGCCATGAACAGTGAGAGTGCAGTGATAAATGCTGTCCCTGTTCTGTACAGTCCTTCTGCAACACATCCCTGCAAGAGAGGTAGCTACAAACAGTCTTGTACTTGGAGTTCAAAGCCTGAGGGACTGCAATGCTACCAGAGAAGAGGCTGACAGGCAACAAGATTTATCCAAATTAGCAATGAAGGGTGAAGAACCCCTTTAGAGATCAATGACATTATTCTGGCCATTTTCAAAAATGATAATTGTTAACTCCCTGTTTCTGGTCAGCTTTAGCAGTTGATACATCACTGTTTTTTGCATTACACAGGTATATATTATTTTTCAGTTTCCTCCAAAGATCTACAAAGCATTTATGACTTCTTAACCACTTAAGCAGGCAGTCAGCAGTGAAGTAGACGTTAGATGCTGGTAAGTGTGAAAAATACTCTGGCAGCAGGAATGATTTTTTCTTTTTTAATTTGTCTTTAGATATTTTTATTGATAAAAGAAGGTAAAGATTTCAAAAGAATTTCGACTAGATTATTTAAGAACATTTAAATTCAAAACACTATCAAAATAAAAACAGGATTTACTGGGCTTGCTAACATTAAACTAGCTGGTGGGGTTCAGGATTTAGCTCAGGAACTGATTTAGGCAGTTTTTTTAATAATGGGATTAGGAGATGGACTGTGGTTTACACTGTGTGTTCTGAATTGGATTAAATACAGAATCAAAATGTATCCAAAGACGCTGAGAAACACAAAAATATAAGGTAGGCTATCTCTCCCAACCTAGGAATCACAGCAACTTAACTGAGAATAGGATACCCTAAAAAAGATCAGACCTTCACATACATATAGACCTATGTCTCTGTGTATGCATTTGTGTATTTATCCACTTATTTTTATTCTTATATACATAGGGAATACATATTTTTATTGTTTATTCCCTTTTCCTTCCAAAATGAAATTTTCTTCATTAAGATTGTTTAAAAATGCAGTTGCTAATTGTTCAACCAGCTGGGTTTCCAGAAGATCAAACAGACCTAGAACTACTGCATTAATATAGAAGTAAGAATCAGGATATGAATTACAGAAATCCAGTCTAAGAAACTATAAAGCCAGTTTCTTATACAAAAAGATGAAGGAAGGAAACCTCTGTCCCCAAAGATGCATTCACAGTACTAAAGGACTTCAGTAACATGCATCTCTTTAAGTCATGACATGACATTGACTGTGACAGTGATGGCAGATGGAATGTAAACACTGACTGTAACCCATGAATAACTGAAAAAAACACCTTTCACATTAATCCAGCACACAATATACCATATAGATTGTGCTACCCATCACATAGATATAACTGTATTTCTAGAGCATCTATGACATACTATAAAAACAACTGTAAAAAGGTTTGGGGGGACATCTAGTGTTTCTATAAAATTGCATTCTGTTTCCTTTTTATCATAGAAAAATTTAAAAAAGGTGCTTTTCAATTAAATTCTATACAGTACTTTAAAATAATAATAACATGGATATTTTATAGAATGAAAGTATATAAACCAGAAAGGTTTTAGATAAGACTATATGTCTCAAAAACTGACACACATGAGTCATGTTTTGGCTATCATATGCGTAGCTTAACTAAAAATGGTAAAATTAGCATTTTAATCTAATATTTTTTAAAATATTTTCAATGGGATACTACTTTTTTTAAATGTCATTAATATGTTTAGCATTTCTAAAATGTTAATATAAAACTTAGATCTTCAAAAATTCAAATCTCCCTATAATGCTACACTATAGAATTCCATACATATATAGCTCTAATTAAACCTCATACTTGCCAAAATTCCATTCAATCAGTACTTTTCATTGAATCAAGCTAATCCATAGATTGGGATCAAAACCAATTTCATTTAAAAAAACCCAAAACAACAACAAACCTGTAAGATTTGTCCAAAAAAGAACCTTTAACCCTCAATGAATGTACCATGGTTTCTGCAATACTGCCCTCTACTAAGAACAGTATTGAGGAAATGATTGATTTTAAAATGCAATTACTTACAAACAAGAGCTACTACATTCCAGTCAAAACAGTTCAGATATTTAATCAGTAAGAATACTATTCAGTATCATTTGGAAAACAAGGTTTCCAGTGCAGGATACTTTTTGCAGGACCTAAGAATACCTTTAAGAATACCTAAAAGGAAATCCATTCAAGATTAACAGAAGTGTCTACACAAATGGAACTGTTCAGAGAAGCAATAACATTATTCAGAGTAGTCATTCCTCCCATCTGCCTCAGGAAAATTAGATTTTAAGATCTTATTTTTCTTTTTTTATTTTTTATCCTTAGAAAAAAAATCAAAGTTTTATTACCAGGTATTAAAGGTAATCTGCAAAAGGAAAGAAAAAACAATGAGTTCATATTACTCCATAAAGCAGAAGGATGCCAAAAGCATCCCCCTCTATTTTTGCTGCAACCCCACAGAGATTTTCATTTCTCAACCCTTGACTGAAGTTGTGATATCCTTGAAGAGAGAGCTCTTCTCTCAAGTGCTTTCCTTTTTTCAGAAAGAAAAAAGACTATAGCCCAATATTTCAAAGGAGTTTAAGTTAAGTAACAGTTGCTTTCAGTAAGGATTCATTTCTCAATGGAAACCAGTCTCAATTGTCAACATGCTCCTTCTTGATAGAGAATCCCATTACTACTATTAAAAACAATTTTAAAAGAGGGTCTAGTCCTCTTTCTATAGGTCACAAAAAGCAACTACTCATAAGGCATGAATTCAGTTAAATCAAGTAGACTCTTACTAAAAAACCTTCCAAAAAGAGCATAATTTTCACTGACAAATAGCAATTGTCCAAAATATTTACCCTCTATAATCTATGATATGTGTATTAAGTAGCTGCTTGTCTCTACTTTCTTTGATACATAAGGAGGGATAAATTGGTATCTATCACATAAACATCCTCTATGGCAGAGCACTAGAAAAGTTAGCTCATTTCAATTCTAAACTACACTTATAAAAAATTATTGAGATTGTCTATTAACCTATTCAAGGCTGTGCAAGTCAATGTGCATTATCAAAGTTTATAAATATAGACCAAGAGGAAACACTGTCTCTAACAAAGGCCAAGGTTTTCCAGGTTTTATTTTGGAACTACAAAACAGAACTGCAACCATCTTTCCAAGTTTTATTTTGGAACTACAAAAACAGCAACACGAAGATGATTAAAAACAAAACACCACCAAAGGTAACAAAACAAAAAACAAAGACAAAATGAGGGTCACAAGAATATTTAAGGACAATACCTGTTGTATTAATCATACTTTTTGGTGTAGCTCCTGTTGCAGCAAATATATTAGGTGTACTACCCGGTGGCAGTCCGCTCCCAGCCGTGGCAGCTCCAACGGTGGTAACAGCCAGACTACCTGGAGGGGGTTTCTTCACTGGTACAACCACACTCCTGTGGGAAAAGAAACAACAGATTACTAAAATTGCACAACAGAGCCAGAAAGAGCTTTTGACTGTGATGGGCTTAGGCTGTTGTATGATGCCATTGCTGAGAAATACATAATATTGTAAATTTTCTTGACCTTTCTGAAATAGGGTAAAAACTCCATTAACAGGCCCTAAACCCGTTATCCTATCCTTATTCTGCAGCTTCATGAGACTCTGAAGCACCCAATTTGTCTTCCAACACCCACAAAATGGAAAGACTCCACCATCTCAATATGTTGAGAACACTGCTATCAACACTGTAATGCTGCAATGTGTTCTAGATTTGCAAAAATAATGTTAGCTGGCAGAAATTATGCTAGCAGACTAGAAGTCTATATGCATGCAGTCACAAACACTGTCCATTTGTTGATCCTAATGAAGTTACCTAAGATAACAAATTTTTTGCCTTTCATCTGCACATTTGAATACAGTAGGTTATTCCTAAGTACCATGAACATATCAATCTTTCACAGAGATGATTAAGAAACAATTTTAGGTTCAGCCCTCTTTCATCTTAATCAATAGCACACGATGTACATTGAACAGCAAAAATGCAACACAATTAGTAGTTCTTTTTACAGTATTGATACTGCAGAGGTTTAAAAAGCGGTCTTGAGAGTTTGAAGCTTTGAAGAAGAGAATAGGCTTTCATACAAAAAATCCAATTTAATATCAAATATAAGCAGACAACATTGCGCTCAAACACTTTTTAACCTAATTTGAAATCACACTTAGGGGATTTTTAGGTGTGAAGACCAAAAGACTTGTTTTTTGGAGACAATATTTTTTCAACACTGGGCAGCTTTCATAGTGGAAGCAATTATATTTACATTTTTGTTTTTAATTTTTCTGTTTATCTATGAAACACCCTCTCCTTAAAAGTCTGTTTCAGTGGCAAACTTGAGTGAAAAACAAACCTGAAACAAATCATATTTGTATAATATTGAACAATATATTTCCATTATTATGTATATTTTCTGTTTAAGCAGATGCACTATTCTTTAAAATTAATCATTGTGCTAAAGAAGAGCAGGTAAGGCAATTTGGAACTACAATTTGGATGGTGGAGTCTTTCCATTTTGTGGGTGTTGGAAGACAAATTTAGAGTAATGAGGCCACATTTTGCTCAAGAACTTCCTTCAGTAACTGTTTTGTTACATTTTGCATAAATGTGATGGCATATAATCATAGGCTGTGGGACCATGTTTTACAGTAATGTACTTGGTTCCTATGTCTAAATCCTCCATCTCCCTGGATTTTAAAGTTTGGTGGTGACAATGTATAAAACAATCCATAAGCATTTTTCTCCTCTGTCTTTTTAGAGGGCTGGCAGTTGAAGTCTGCACTCTGAACAACAGTTTACCCTTACCCTAAAGCACTTACTGTCAGAGAGGAAAGCTTAGATATGTCGATGGGTTTTAGTCTCAGCCCATTTACATTAGGAGGAGATGGGTTTGAACAATGCCATAGCTATTGATTAAGATAAGTGATCCTAAAATAATTGCTTTTGTCTGTAGTTAATAATCTTATGATCACTGCTCATATGAATTGTTTACATAGCAGCAGCTACAGCTGAACAAAGCTGGGTCTACAGGGGTTAGATTAATCTGTTTCATAACACCATGAAATTTCCCCAATCTACATACAAAGATCTCTATTTCAATTAACACCTCAATCAAATATTTGAATTTGGGTTATAATACTGAACAAGTACTCAAAAGCAAAGTCCTTGTAGTGTCATAAAAACGCGAGAAGAAATTAGAGCTTGTTTCTTCAGTGGGAATGTTTCCCAAATATATTAATTTCAAAAGGAAACTACTGTCATTACCCTCTATATTTGTAGAGAATTGCAATAGAAAGGCTGAATGAAGACTGAATGGGAGTATTTTTATGCTGGAGCACAAGAAGGAAAGACAGGAGGAGAAGGCATCTTAGACTGGCCTATTCTAATCGCACATGGAATGTCAGGTAACCAAGACCACAGGCAAATGTGTAGCTTCACAAGACGACCTTGCAGACAAAAGCTGTGAAGAGCGATGACTCAAAGAGCTTAGGAAGCACAGAGAAGCTGTTGGCAGGTCCATAAAGGAAAAAGAGGCATATCCAAAATCTGGAAAGAGTGGCCAGCATATGAAGAATACAGGAGATGTGAGGAAGACTTGACAGCTGTCATCCCATGCTGTCCGTGCCATCAGAGCAGATCCTGGACCTCTTATCGCGATGCAAGCAGGAAGGATGCCTGACTGAACAATCTCCTCAGACACACACTCATTCCAGTGTTTCCAAATGTGAGACAGTGTAAAACATATTTCATTTAAAGAAAAACAATTGTCCCTCAATATTATTATTATTACTATTATTATTAATACTATTATTATTATTAATAATAATACTAATAATAAATACTAGTATTAGTATCTGCTAAATTGGCAATACTCACTGTGGAAGTATTTCCTATTTTCCTGCTACTATTCTAAAGACAAAGCTAAATTCAAGGTTTTCCTCCTCATATTTAAACAATTCAGTGGTCTTTCAGAGTGTCCAAAAGATGACCTAAATTTCCACAGCAAAGACCACATATGTCAGATGTGGTTTATTTCCCAGATGTAATAGGAACAGTTTGATTTGGAAGGAATCCCTAATGAGTGTAATTTAGGACTGAAATACAGCTTCTGTAGAAAGGAGGACAATGCTCCCCAAATTCCACAGATATAAAGCTCTGCACATGGATGGCATTCTTTTGTATATCTAAATCGTCACATTAGGATAGTCAGGTGCTATTAAATAACAAATTATCAAGAAAAAACAAGAGAAACCTCTCTACCATAAGAATAGGGAAAACCAGTGAGATGACATCATCTCAGACCAAAAGAAAATGCAGCTTTATGCCATGTCATACATGGTGACGTTTTCAAAATGTATTCCTACTGATAAAACAAAATACAGTGAGTAAATACAGAATGACATCTAGATGAAGCAGACAGAAAAACTGTATGAACAATACAACAGAGTGGTCAAAGTTGTGCAAAACAATAAGAGGGACAACAGAACAAGAAAGGTGAAAGAGAATGACTGTCCTTCAAGTAAACAAACTCTTCTTTTAACCAATCTAACTGCTCCAATAGCACATACAGTGAAACCAGGCAAGTAAAATAAATCAGACTTCTGAAAGAAGTATTATACTTGAGCATAATATGATTTGAGGAATGAATTTACTGTGATGGATGCCATACATGTATCTGCCAGGCTTTCAGGTTTTTCTTTCATGAAGGAGAAGAAATCTACAGACTAGAAGAAAAGGTTATATACACTTCTGTATTTCATTTTAGGCCCTGTTTTTAAAAACATGTTTCGGACTCCCTAAATGTTCCAAACTGGCCCACAGTTGTCTGAATCACATCATCATGGTCTCAAATGATTCCCACTGATTTAGTCAGCAAAAACTTAGTAGTAATTGTCTGTAGTAAGTGATTTTATTTCTGTATTTGTTGGGTGGTTTATAATTCTAAATATACCTGTGGCTCCTAATCACTATTCCTTTACTCTGAGTGTCCTTTACCAGCTTTAAACATGAGCTTGAAGTCATCTTAATTCATATCGTGCTTAAGGTGAGTGTTGTTGATTCAACCCACATACTACTTATGCATTGCCAGTTCATTACATAACCTCAGCAAACAGCTACAGGATTCTTCTGGGGCTTAGATATTTGCATGAAATAACTAGATAGAAAATAATACCATTAATGCATTGAAATGCAAAAAGAGAAAATGGAAATTAAAAAACCCCCACCACTTTCTCAAATTGACTTTACTTAAATATTTAGATACACAGTGCTGGTGACAGACAAATCAGGTTATGCAACTCTATATTTTCTCTTTCTCTGTGATTCACATTCTATATCTCCACCATTTTAAAATTTAAAAGCTTTCCAACTTAATCACTATGGTCAACATAAAGGTCAGAGATAAGCCTTCAATACTGGATGTCTTGAGCTACCTATCTGAGCAGCAGCAATTAAATTAGAATCACTTTACTCTCTTGTGGGATATGTGAAACCTCTTAAGGCTGAATTAATATTCTTGCTCCTCCTCTCCTCCCCCACAGAAGCAGAAAACGTGAGGATTTTTCAAGCGTTCTTCCAAAAGCAGCACAGAATTCAGGCAAAGTTTTCATAGAATTGCTCTGTGTCAAACAGCAACTTCAGAGGTTTCAGAAAAAAATCACATTAGAAAGTGTGCGGCAATTTGTCTGCTATATTACACAGTACCTTGTTCCTACAGCTAGATTAACTTAATCTCTGTAAAGAAAGCTTGATATTTCTTCTCTGAAACTTATTTATATTGGCCATATATCTGTGCATATCTAGTCCTTTATCAAACATTTATACTGTTGTTTACCCCCTGTTCTTTCCCATTTCATCCCCTGATCTGAGCCTGCATGTTACTATGTACTTACAATGCATTCTGAATCCTACTTTAAACAACCTTCTATTAGGTTGACTGCATTAAGATAAGATACAACTGATACCAAGGAGGAAAGGTTTAACTCAGAATAAGCATCCATGTAGAAAAAAAGAGGATTAAAAATTTGTGAGGTATAGACATGAGTTGTAGGAGAGATATGGAAGATTCACAGAAGGATATAATGGTTGGGACTTATGCAAATAAAATATTCGTGCTGAATATCCATGTATTATGGATTCTTTCAATAACTGGATACCTCACATGCACCAAAACCTCCAAATCTTAAAGTACATTAAATGATCCTATGCTACTAAACAAAAGTTACTTATTTCTAACTAGAAGAAAGCGAATCATCTCAGGTGTGGTTTTAGGACGAGGACACGAAGATCATTGATCCTCACTCTTGCATCAAGCAAAGGAGTAAGTATTTATTCACAAAGAAATTCCATCCTTTGCATCCAGGATAAATTACCCAAAGCATCTAAAATGATTTAAAATACTGAAAAGAAACATGGTAAACTTTAGAAGATAAAAATCTAACTATCAAGAAAGATTAATGGTCTTGGCTAAACAGAGTAATGGGAAATATTGGAAGTTTAATAATTGTGAAAAAGTGAATAGAATCTAACTGAACATTTGATGTTTTAAATGTCAGGAACATAATCAAATATAGAAAAAACCCCCAAAGAACCAATCAATGAGAGGTATAAATGAGTATGTGTGAGGAATCTAATCCTGTATATATGTTGGGAAAAAAAAAGTAAGGCTAAAAAGCTGCCATCAGTCCTGTAAAAGAAAGCAGATAGGGATAAACAGCAAGACAAACATGCAGTACAATTTTCATCTATATAGCCAGAGAATTGTATTAGAGAGTAGGGAGATTCTGGTTTCTCCTCACCAACTTCAGGCATTGTATACCGATAGTTCCATGTATACGAATATGAAAAGACTCACATTACACAGGTGATAAGAGGAGTTTTGAAAGCGCTACCTGTGTACAGATTGCTAAATGGTAGAAAAGGGGAACAAGACTACAGCTTAATGAAAATAAATTGAGGGTTAATATACCCAATTTTGGTTGACTTGAACCTATTCATAAATTTAGGGGGTTTTTTTTCTAAAGAAACAGCTGAGGTGGAAATGAACTTTCCCTTTATCTTTTATTACATTTACTAAATGAGTGACTAAGGCACTTTCTAGGAATACAGATAATGCAACTTCAGTACTCTTCTCTAACAGGATCTGAAACCATTCCCCAGTCTCTGGAGTGTATTTTTACTCCTACCCTAGAAAAATATATTCTAGAGAAGCTGTCAAGCATGTTCTTTGGACCAGTCTCCACTGCACAAAGATAATGAAAATTACTTTGAGTGAACTGGAACCAGATGAGTCCTTTAATTCCCACACTCCTGATTAGGTTTTTCATTCATACGTTCGCACACTACTGACACCCAAAGTAATGGAGAATGCAGCGCCTAAGAACAGACAACGCCTGTGCCTGTCCCTTCCTGATTCATGGGAAAGATGCTCTATTTTTCTTCAACTACTTGCAATTAACTTTAAAAGTAACCACTTTCATTGGGAGAAGAGTCAAACGTATTTATCCATGACTAATTTTTAATAAAATTTCAGGAAAATCAAATATATTTTTCAGCAATCATCATTTGGAGAATCTAATGACCCTAAAATATGGCCTCCTATTTAAATGACTTAGTAGACACTGCATAGCAATGATCTTCCAAAGGTGGGAAATCATACAATATATAGACATTGAACCTCTCTATTTGAACTTTCAATGCATCTTCTCTCACAGTTCTTGTCTTTTCCCATTCTATCAGTTACCCTAAAAAAAAAAAAAAAAAAAAAAAAAAAAAAAAAAAAAAAAAAAAAAAAAAGAACACCCCACCCCTGTATTCTAGCAAAACACATAGGTGCTATGAGTAATCCTTCTAAATATAGCATACCTATATTAATTAAAACATATTTTTGAAGACCACTTGTCTCTGTATTAATGGGAAGGACATATATAAGACCTAACTGGATCTCACAAGTTGTCCACCTTTTCCAGCACCTTTAAAACTGGTCTCAAGGTCTGGGGCGGGGGGAGGGGGAAACTGCAAAAATCAAAACTAAAATTCTTCAAAGATATATTCTCCAAAATATTCTCAAATACGTTCCTAAAGATTTCACCAAGAATATAAACTAAGCAAACCCATAATCTTCCAATTTATGAAATGATAATGGATTAAAAGGGAATCACATATTAAATATCAATAAAAATAACTGATCTTTTAATTTCTAGGAACTCAAGATTTTCTGCTTATGCAAGTACTCTTCCCATTGAAATAATTCTAAGAACAGAAAATATATGTAAATTACCTCAGTTTGAAAAAATAATAAATGAGACACAAAACCACAAGCAATCTCAATTTCAATAACAGCTCCTATCCAAGAAATCTCTACTAGAAATAAGTAGAGAGGCACAAGTGTAAGCTTCAAAATGCAATACTGAGCGAAATCACACACAAATTCAAAAACCATAATGATCTAGTTTGCATCTAGTGGGACAAATGCAAATGGACCAACGAAAGAGAAACAAGAAATCCCCAAACCCTAAAAATCAATAAGAGGAACTGAATTTTGTCAGACAAAAGATGTGAAGGCAAAAAGGAATTATTGGTGAGTTATGCTCCATTAGTCACAAATCTAGGTGAAACAACCCTTTGTATTTGATTCTAAAAATGTCAACCTGGATGCCATTTTCAAGAAATTCAGTCTGACATTAAAAGACATGTCATAACTTTGAGGATCCAGGCTTCTGTGTCCCAGAAATCTGTTTATATAGCTCATAATGTAATTACAGCTACCTTAAGACAGATGAGGCAGAAGGCGGCAATATATTGAAAACTAATTGAAAAATGCAGTTGTCCAGAAGCACTAGTGGGGAAGAGGTCTCTAAAAAGCTGCTCAAAGCTTCAGAGTTTGAAGTGAAATTTTTGATGTTGTCACTCTCAATCTATTGAAGAGCTGACAGACAATCAAACCCGTCTGGCTGCCTGGCAGCTCATTTTGCTGGCAGGTGGCAAACAATTAGACACACCAATTTGTGCCTCCTGATGACATTAAAGCATGAAACTAAGTTGTATGCAGGGCCTAGTGATTTGTGTGAAAGCATTTCAAAAATAATACTCTTTGCCGTGGCAACTCATTTCAGACTGCCACCTCCCATTACGGCTTTGAGTGGTGAAGACGACAGACTTGAGTTACGTGCGGCACAAGGCCGCTTCTGTTCAATCCGTCATCAGCGCCCCCCGAGACCTCAATCCCCTCCTTTCATCAATATCACCTCATCATTTACATTTGATAGCACTTGAACTGCTGCATACATTAGCTGCACACAGCTCCCAGTTGATAAAATGCGCTGGGCACTTTTTCTGCTTTTACGTTTCATTTACAACTGCGCAAATTCCACGGGAGAATACGTGGTAGCCTGTTACAAAATTACTCTTGGACACATTAGCAATGTACAATTAAAAGAACATGCAGAGCAAAACACATTGTATTAAATGCTAAAATCTACTTCACAATTTCAATTCTATTTACAGGAGTTTACTTTATGTGGTGTTTAGCTTCATCTGTGATCATAATTAAAGAAAATTACCTCAACTGTTCTTTTGCTAGGCACTCAGACACCCAAATGTAAGAAAAAAAAACAAATCCTAGCCTCACAAGGACTAAGAATAACTTCAGACTAATGTGAAAAATACATTTCTCTAACGTAGATTTGCTTATAAATATGGAATCACTGTGCTTATTTTATAAAACCTGAAACAAATAGAACCTGACAAAACAATACACTCCACTGCTCATGGTTCTCTCCAGGGGCAATAAAGATGACCAACAGCGACATTGCTCAGTGAAGTACCAAAAGCTGCATAAACTACAGCAACACAAGGTCCTACAGAAATAAGGTTTACAGGCATAGTTCTAGCTTTAAAAAAACCCCTCCAGATTATCTTATTTAACTGTTATTTTATATTAGTAAACACAATTTCATTTATTGGGATAATACAGAAAATAAAATGTGCAGAAATCACCACTAGAGAAAATTCATGCTGCTTTCTCAAATAATACTTAAATTTCTTCAGTTATTATTTCAATATACCATCCAAGGTTTTTCCACCTAACTCTTGTTTCATACCCCACAAAAAGTTACAGGGTCAGGATCTGAATCTGCTCCACCTTTGTAATTTGAAAAAGTGACACCATCACCATCCCTATTTGCCTCCAGAGATTGTCACAGTGGTCAAGAAAGTACTCTGGCAACATGAAAAATCTGCACAGAAGAATACTTGCTTGAACAGTTAGCATCAATAATGCAGCACAAGAGTGGAACCAGTCAGTTGAGGTCCCATGGGCTAAGAACATCTGTATTTTTATCCAGATGCCCACAGTTCAGAAACATTTGTTTAGTTTTGGATAAAAGAATGTAACATTCCCAATCTGCTGGACTTGCCTGAACCTGTAATTTTTCCCTTCATAGTTATTGGTTATACTGAAAATCATCATCTACCTCACTCACCAAAATCAGACAGCAGGATCACTAGTTTAAGAGGGAAAAAGACCAAACAAAAAGCCACACCAAAAATGATGTAAAAGTGAATTCTTTTGCCTAAACTTCACCCATCACCACTTTTTTTTTTTTCCCCCACCTGATGAAGTGAACAATTTCAAAGGCTGACATGTACAATGTAGGCTACCAACACACAAACACAGCAGGGCACTTTGTACAGGCAATCATGAAATTTGGTCAGCAGAGGAACAAGCCAGGGAAAAACCAAACCACTAAACTCACTGGCTGCAAAACTTACTAAGTGTGAAAAATCTATTAAAACTAATAAGCTCTAGACATGAGGCACCTCTTAAATAATTCCATAACTCTATATTATCTACTACTGCTAATGATAGTAGTTCAAAAGGTATGAGTAGTCACATTGTTGTAAGAACAATGAAATAGAGGTGCTTGCATTAAATAAAGGCTATGGCCAACTGATTGCAGGCCCTTGGAGTTTGCAATGTTTTCTTATAGAGCTATAATTTAGAAATGCACACTAAAATTCATATCTTCAATAACCTTGATTTCAAGTTCCCTCTAAAAATGACAAAGACATCCCATGAGGTGACATGCTCCTTTTTAATTTAGGTGTCTGGTGTTTCATGAATCAATCACAGCTCTCTGAATGAAATATTTTTCTTATTAACTCAGGTAGAAATTCAGATAAAGTAACCTTTTTTGGTGATTACAGTTAAGGTGTGATTATTTCTACATGTGGCATGATGTTTTATACTGCTTAATGTATAAGAATGCATTCTGGAATATGGTGGTTCCTCACAGAAGATAAGGAAAAATTCCTAACTGTATAGGAAGAAAAAAGTATTGTTCACCTCATATAAAAATCAATCTAAAAATTAAAAAAAAAAGCAGATTGATGAACTATAACCAAAGCAATCATCCTAATGAAAAAGCTATTAAATGCACTTTCTCTAGAAATGAAAATTCTCTAGAAATTAGAATCCCCTTCTAATAATATTTTAAGTCTTATAAAGATATTATTATTTTAGAAGGGGATATATCCATTGCTTCTAAAATATATGTGACTTTTCCTATTTTGAAAAAAATCATCTTACAACAGACACTGTCTGATTGTTAATTGAATTATTTCAGAAAAGGAGCCTCAGTACTTATATATAGAGACAAAAAAACCCATCAGATATCTTTATGGACCTCATAATGGGAAAGCACTTCACTTCTTGCACTTTACTGTTCATATCATGTTCATATCAAAAACACTGCATATTATTTTTCTTAAGACAATGAAGATATTTATGATATTTTTGCAAGTTTTCTGTAAATACAGATTTTTTTCCTCATAAATCACAATATAACTCTTTTCTGCCTTAATTTTTTTATTTCCTTCAGTACTTTACTTCCTGTACCTGCCTGATAAACTAATATACTTTAAAGTTTTCAAGATATGTCTTAAATTATCTTTAAGTCTTGATTCCATTTTTAACATTTTAAGAAAATTTTTATGAAGAAACTGAAAGGATGGAAAACACAACCATATCAACACTGGCAAGAATTAGGTCTAAACTCTCTATGCATGGGACTACACATCTGGAAGGACGCTGAGAATTGCACAACAGCACAATTTCTATGTTCAGGACAAGTGAGAGGGACTGGACATTTAAAGGCAAGTATATTCATAAGAAACTAGGAAGATACAGCCCAAGAAAAAAAAAAAACAACAAAGGACTCTTTGTGGAAATGTTCATGAGTTTAGTTTTAAGCACTAACTTGTGAGCTTTACAACTTCTGTTCTTTAAAGACCTAAAAGGAAACTGGTTTCTACCATGACCAAGCAAACAATTTGCCATGGTCAAAGCATTTCAGTACCAGAAAACAGTCCAATGATGGATCCAATTAAGATTTAAGCCTTTGAAAGAATATTCAACTGAATTTGTGCACAATCTGTTCTACATCAGCAGATATTACCCCCTCCTCCTTCTCACTAAAATGCAGTTTTAAAGAAAAAAAAAGATTTTATTGCACATATATTTCCTTGCAACAGGCTTGTTTTCCAAGTACTTCATAGAGTTTTATTCACTGCTAACAGAGAAAAACAAGGTGAATTACTTTTGTCTATACTGCATGGTCTGTTGGTAATGCAGAAAGGGAGACACAGTGCGGTTGTTTTTAACATACTTTAATACAAACCAAAAGTAGAATAACCTTCCTGAAGAAATAAAAGCCCTTCAAACTTCTGAATTACATCAATATAAAATAATGAGTCCAAACATATACCTGTCAAATGAGTGAAACTGCATGGGAAGAATAGCCTGAGCTTCTCTCTTCAGTGCAGGATCTGGGTAAGGGATTGGATCCGGGCCACATTCTGCAATTTCAACAGGGGCTGCCACAAGACTTTTCAGTATTTCTTTGACATTGATTCCTTTACTTTGGCTGATACTGGATATTGAAGATGCAGGTTTCAGAATTTCACTGGGGCTTTCTGTTAAGCTCTCCTGAGATTTCTTCACTTCTGAAGACAAAGTAGACAACAGCTCGCTCATAGCATCAGGACCTGTGCTGGTCTCTAAGTCTGTCCCATTCAAAATATTGGGCATCTGTTCATCTCCAATTCCAGAATCTGTATGAGGAATAGAACTTTCCAGCTGAATATCCTCAACCGGTGTTGGTGTTTCCTTATCTTTGATATTTTCTGGAAATACAGTTGGTGACTCTGCAGCGAAATAGAGATTATGAACAAAATTTAGCTTGATATTTTCCCCTAAAAATATTATAATAAGGTTTTATATGACAGAAATGTGTTAGAAAGACAGAAATAATGGTATTTTAAACCTTAAAAACTCATTCTACATACAAAACATTTTACCTTCAACAGCTGTTTGGCATATAGACAGACTTGCAAGAGGGAGCCCAAAATCACATTATACAAACTCAGTGACATTTAGAAACTACAGCCCACTACTCACACAGTAATCAAACAGCAAAATACTACCAGCAAAAACAACATTAAAAATGATAACTGCAGAATTGTATGATCCTTGAGCCTACTAGAAGGGAAGATTGCAGTCACTTATGCTTTCAGAGTACTGCAAAATTTAGTCTTTTGTATTGCTGTCATCAAATATTAGGCTTGCCTTCAAAAGCAAACTGCTAGACCATTTTTTTGCTTTGTGTTTTGTTTAAAATATGTATTACACACATTTCTACACACATATTTCACTGAATACAGATTAATTCATACATGAAGGAAGAGAAGGTGCTATTACTGATTTTTTAGATACCTCTTCTTTTCCCACAAAAGGTAGAATTCAGTAATTCAGGAAAAATTAATGAACAAAATAAATATAGCTTCATAGAGCTAGGCAAGCGAAATCTGTTGAGTTTGGAACATTTCCAGATTAAAAAGGATTCTACAACATCTTGTAACCGAGAAGACCATACCTCTATTAATTACTTCGGTGAAACAGACACAAAATCTTTATTAAATAAGAATAATTTGCTATGCTCAGACAAAAGTGAGCTGCAGTTGTGAGTAACCTACATTCACACTTTTGTTTTGAGAAAAACATACTGTGGCTATTATTATTGAAAAAAATATTTTTTAGTTTATTTTAAAACTATATTATTTTCATTAGATTACTTGTCTTGATTATAAAATTTAGCTATCCTATGTATGAAATAAGAACACTTTTTTTAATGGCTCTGATATAGTGGTTTAGATATTATGGGAAAAATTTTATAGTGTATCTGAATGAAACTCTGTTACCAAAAAAAATGTGCTTCATAAATGTAACTTCAATAACAATCTCATAACTCACTATAGATTTTTTTTGTTCGATCAGGTAAAAATTACCTATTTAGCACATGGGCATAAGTGTGGGTACATGCAGATGCCCATAAAAAAAAATCTGTAAGAGATTATTTATATATTTGAACTAATGGTAATGTAAACCCCTGCAATATGTACATGTATTAAGAAAGAGCAGAAGAGGCTTTTAAAAAGATGAAGCAGAATCACGCATTATAAAGGAGCATTGTTTTCTTCTTTTAACAGCCATAAACACTGAAGCCACTTCCTCCTCCTTTTTCTCTTAAGTGCCTTAAACACATCTTATCAAATAGATATGAGCTCTTCTTTGTGAAGCAGGAAGTAGAAACTGGATTTATGAGCTGCATCAAATGCATTTAGCATCTGCCAGGTCAGGAAGCAAAAAGATACATATCTACTTAGTACTGCCTATATTTGGCACAGAAAGACATCTGATCCACAGAATGATCCTAATGAATTTTCTGCTTGTCTCTTTAAACTTCATCCATACAAAGACAACACTTCTCAACTGAAGGGAAGATTAGTACTAGACAGCCAGTAGACCAGGTTGCTGCCCATGAAATGTATGGTGAATAAAATGCCATAAGGCTCTATTATTATGCAAACGAAAAGAGGGCACTGAAAAAAAAGATGATGGTCCACTACATGGTGAAGTTAGGTTACACTCAACCTCAATTTTCATTAAGGTCAACAATGCTGAACAGAAAACTAAAGACCTGGTAGAAATACAGTGTGGAAAGTCAACTACCTTGGGTAAACCAGAAGAAAGATTTTACACGTTAGTCTGTTATAATGAACCGAGTCCAAGCTAATTTTGAAAGAAATATCCATGATATTACTGGCCTAGTAGCAGGCACTTTTGCCAAACAGATGACTGGAGATAGTAACATATCACTGGAGAAAACCATGCAAGATTTCTCTTTTTAAGAGGCAGGAAAAAATTAGCTGGACAACCAGAAATCTTCAACAGAAAGCAAGGTTTCAGGATTTATTTCGGAGTAAAGAATACTAATGGAATGCAATGAGACAGATAAGAAAATGGCTTTCTTAAAAGGACTTTTAAAATACTTATTATTCAGAGAAAGTAAGGGTCCATATAGTAAATTCAGTAAAGCTGGGGCTGTCACAAAAGATTTTAGTCATGAAACCCTGGAAATTATTAGAATGTAGGAAAAGAAACTGGCTAAGCAGGAGCCAACAGTTACTTTCAGAAGAAAAGAAAGAAACCATCAGACTGAAAGAAACTATCATGGGAGCTATTTTGTTCAAATTTTTAATAAAGATTTTAGGTAAAAACATTGTGGTGAAATTTGCTGAAGACAAAATTATGAGGTGAAACTGATGGTCACAGAAGCATGATTATAAGAAGGTATTATGGCAGAACTGCAAATTACATTTAATAGTGAAAACCTTTGTATCTAGTGAAAATCACAGAGCCTCCCGTTACAACAGGAATCCATCTTCTGTAAATGACCAAAGAGAGAGACTTGGATACATCAATTGCTGGGGAAGTAGTTAGTTACCAATAAAATACTCTCACAGAAAAAGCAAATCTGGCTCCAAATTTCTTTGAAGAAATAGTTCCTGCAACAGCTAAGCAATAACAGCATTAGAGAAGGATTCATTATGGAATACTGCATACACATTTGTATTTGAGAAATGTGTAAGTGTAGATATGATCTCGCTATGGAGATACATAGCAATCTGCTGTGGCAGAAATTAGTTTGGCAGACATAGTCTGGCCAAATTAATTCTGAGAAGTTATACAACAGCTATCTTAACAGCTATCACAAGCAGCAGAAGAAAACAACAAAACAAAACAAAAACCTAAAAAAAAAAAGTCAGGGTGGCAGGGTCAGCATGAGAAAAAAACTGCAAACTCATCACAAAAAAACTTTAGTCTGGAAAGTGACAGTCATCAATATATAATTAAGGTTATGGAAAAGTTTTCCAATCAGCACAGCAAGTTAAAAAAACAGAACTAATTTTGAGATGCTATAAATAGGACTGCACTTAATTACCCAGCAGGTGACTTGGAAACCTTTGTTCCCAAATGAAAATAAAATGCTGGGAGGCCTGTATCATTTGACGCTACAAATGGAAGTAAAATTATATTTGTGGACATAAAATTTCAATATGACATGCTGTAAAGTACATAACGCTAATTGAAAGGATTTAGGGCAAAAATATCAAAGGAAGTTATTCGATATTCAGGAAATTGGATGGATACTTGATTTCCAGAAAAATCAGATTTGTCTCTTTACTTTTTTTTCTACATCTCCAATACCTAATACAAATACGCTGCACTAAGCCAACTCAGCTCAGTCTGATTTATCACAATGAATAACAATATCTAAAAACTACTAAGGTGAGTAGCATTAACTCTCATTTTAAAACATCAAACAAGCTAAATGAATAAGGGTTTAAAAGGATCAATTTACTTTTTGTGTCTTAAGAAAAAATAAATTCAGAACTGATAAGACTTCTTAACTGCCTTTCAGATAAAAATCCTAGAAAATTAGGATAGGTGAAATCCACATAAATATGGTTGAAAAGATGAATTAGAAGACCTTCTTGATCAGCATTATTATTACTAGTATTATTTTAGGTAAATGGTAAACTTAGCATGGGCCAAAAAACACAACCAGTTTTAGTTATAAAGTTGTATATCCATAAGTTATGTTCCATATTCCTTTACCCCATATCCTAGTACTTCTGTTGTCTCTGGATGCAGAAATAAACACTGCTTCATAAAGTGATTTTGAAAAATCTTAAACCAGAAACATCCATTCTTTTATAAAAATCCGAAATACTTAAAGCAACTTAGCAAAATGGTAAACATGAACAGAAGCAAAGCCACAACTGATTGCATCTGTCCATGTTCTAACACTGTGACAGTAAGACACTAAATTTTCAGCAAACCTCATCAGTTTTCCACAGCACAAGGCCATGTCAGTAGACAAAGCAGAATCATTACTAGAGCTAGTGATCTTAACCCTGTCAGAAACAGGCAGTTGGAAGCCAGATGCCTCCTTCGTACTGTTTTTCATTCTAACTAATGAGTTCATCTACTACATTATGGGAAAAATATGGGCCTAAGTTAACTAAATGACATATTGTATATCTGGTGACCTCATCTGTCACGCTCCTTCCCTAAAATATCTTGTTTGCTTGTGATTTATGAAGTGTATTGTAATTGTTTTAACCTACTGAGTTACCTAAATAGCTCTTGCACTGCTTCCATATGGCTAAAAAATACAACCCACACTCCCCCTGCTTATTAACCTAATAATGAGCTGTTTCATATGTAAGATAAATACCCACAATTTTGCCATTATAAAAAAATGATGATACAAATCACACTTTTAAAAGAGGGAAAAATTAAGTGTATTATCCTGTAATCTTCTTGTCTTTTTCATATTGTTAAACCTCCCTACCAGATAAAAATGTGCTGAAATTTTTTAAAATATGAACAAAAATGATTTTTTTAATTGCTTACTATATGGCTGAAAAGGTATTGTGAAGTAATACTATCGCAAATCATTGTCAAATTTCTGCTGTAATCAATAGAGAAACATTTGGGAGTGGAAGGGTTTGGGCAACCTTGATATAGCACTTGCCTCCATCTTTGTCTGCATTTGCACTGAAAAATTTATGAGTTGTTTTCTGCACAGCTATCTTAAAACTCTGGCGATAACCTTAGCAGTTGCCTTTTATAAACTCTTTGTAGTTTTCTACTAACTTCCAGAAACAGAACCCTACAAGCTGAAAATTCTTTCATTCCAAGTAGGCAGTGATATTACAGCTTCCTCCATAGGTGGAACAGTCAACAATTCCTAAAGTCTAGGCCATAAAGGTAGAGCGGAAAAATTCTTCCATGCAACATCAGTCTAGCAATTTTTCATGTGTAAGAAGCAGCACAATTAAATTGAGATGAGAAACTAAATATGGGAACAGAATCAAAGAGTAATTAGGGTCTGATTTAAAAGCACAGTGAGAGAAGTATGCAAAAACAAAGTTGCAATAGAAATGTCCCTGGAGGTTGAGGCACAACAGTGAGAAGAATCCCCCTAAAAGAAGCATTAAGATTCCAAGGTGCTCTTTATCTGCTACTCAGGACCCTCTCTTCTGTTAGCATTTCTATTTCTCTGTGAAAGTTATAAGTGGACCAGAGTAAAAATTGCCCTAATAGTGATCCTGATCACAGCTCAACCATGTAGAATCCACTCATTTTGGCAGCCTGACTGGTATTAATCTTTATGTAACTAAGCATTAATAAGAAAATTTAGTCATGTCCTGTCGCTGTTGGACATGAAGTAAAGAGCTTGACTCCAGTTCCAGGTAGAAGAAAGATCAGAAGGCTTTATTTACAATTCATCCAGCCTTTTTATAACATACTGCGTTAAAAAGGCACATTATTGGTCCATAGAATGGACACCTCTCTCCATTGGTTAAGTAACAGAAACAACACCTGGGAAAGAGGTTATTATGAGAAAAATATTGTTTACTTAGAAATGTTATGGTTATTTACAGGAACTGTCCTTGAAAGAAAACTCTCCCAAGAAATCTTCCCAAGAGAAGAAAATCAGCCACTGACAGGCTGAAAACCTTACAGACTCAGAAATATCAGGCTCGCAGTGTCCCACTAACAGACTTCATGAAGATCTGTTATTTCTGTGGCAAAACAACATGAACAACACTGGCAGCAGAACTCATTTGCTGTTCTAAAATACTTTTAAACAAGTTTCTTTGTAAATTTTATTATAAAATGTCAGGAAAAAGACCCTGGCTTAGGGTTACAATTTTCCATTCTTTCCCTATCAGTCTTTTATCTACAAAACATTTGATAAATGTAGCCTGCATTTAGACTGCATCTGTTATTTAGCCAACATATTTATCCAGGTTTCTGAAATTCCTGCCAGACCAAACACTGCCCCTTTCCCTCCACAAGGACAGCAATGCAACAGTGCAGATTCAGTTGTCTAACAGCATGCCAGCATCTGCACACAAAGAGGTGGAAGTAGAGCACATGCCATGGCAGCCTCTGGCTGGCAAGAAGAAAAGCCACAAGTAAGATTCCTCAGGGCTCTGATATTGTGTGGCTGAGGGCAGAAAGAACACAGCTGAAAATGAGAGGACTGAGGAAAGTCAGGTAGGAAATACTCTGGGGTGGGTTGGCAATTGGAAGGGCACAAACCTTGGTACAGGAGATTTAAGATAGAGGGTTGAGAATTTCCCTTTCAGCCAGGGCGAATTTGTGAGGAGAAGGATGAAGCTGTCAACCAGGAAAAGGCACTGAAATGGGAGAGGAATAGAGCAGGAGAGACTTAGGGTTGGGAAATCAAGATTGGGAAGTGATTGAAGGGGACAATAAACATCAGGGCCTGTTTACATGTGTAAGTGCAAGTTTTCTCCTTTTGTTCACTGGAAATTTCTTCTACGTGCTCAAATTCCTCAAAAATCTTATCATTTGTTTCTTTCCCTGCAGTCTTCAAGGCAGGAACACAGGGCAGTTCTTTCTACCTTGACATTGCAAGAGCCATTTATGACAGACACAACCTCTTGATCTGTTTAGGCAATGTCTTTAATCAATGTCTTAATTCTTATTTACTAATCAAAGGTCTTTCACTCAGTGTTTGATGCATAAGACATCAGTCTGATTGATTACCTGGCTGCCAAACAAAACATCAGCAGTCTTAAACCAAAGCATTACCAAGATATTAACTAAAATATATGAGAAAGATATAAAAAAATTAGAAAATGAAAAGTTGCATTAAAGAAATGTTAGCTTTAGAGTAAACCAGATATTTACAATTTGAAACCAAACCCAAATAGAAATTAGGAACAATATGATAATATATTTTTTTCCCTGGGTGAATTTCCCTAGTTTTTTCAGTTAATATTTTTATTCATTTATTTTGTATTGTGTAAACTCAAACCCATAAAATTAAAAATAAATTATTTTAGAGGTACTTATGATAATATCTGTATTTCTGATGCATGCTGAAAAAAGATGATGGGTTTTTTTAATTAGACATTTCTTAGAAAAGAAATTAAAACCAAAATCTCTCACGAAGTTTGCAGCATGCAGCAACAAAAGTTGACAGTGGAGCACAAAGTATGCTCCATAAAGACAATGAAACTTATATTAAAAAATTTTGGTTTAAGCACTAATTTTTAAAAAAACTAATAGCTTTAAAAAACTTTTAAAACATCTGTAATTTGTAAAACAAATGAAAATAAATACTGATGTTACTTACAAAAATCCCTATTACAACTGCTTCATGTATACATACTGACTGATCAATTAATAATGAAAAATATGTGCAAACATCTCCTATGATGCCTTAAGTAGCTGGTAAAGGGCAATAAATAATAGATTAAGATGTATTCATTACTATCTCATGATCTTCAAATGCATGTCCTTTCAGATACAGTTGAAATAAGGAGCATATATTTCATCAGAAGAGCAGTATGATTATTCTGAGCAGCAGGCAGAAATTCAATAGAATATGAATTTTAGGATAATCATAATTATCAATCATGTTCCTAACAGCATTCTCCTTTCTTGAAAACATATATACAATGAGATTTTGAAGAGGATGGAGACATGAGTTTTGTCAGAAATTCCTGAGGCAAAGAATATTTTCACAGGCAATGGAAATTAGTCCTTTAGTCCACTTTGCATACTTAGGCTGGTATCCTTATGCAAAATAGTTTAAAAATAGTCTGGAAAGCTCTATGTTACTACATTAGAACTACAAACAACAGTGTAGCAATGTAATTCCTAGAGTACTATATACCTAGGAGACCTGAAAAACTGGATACTTTTCAAAGAGAAAGCTGTTTCTGCAACCTTTTAATATAGTTCGTTCTGTCAAGAAAAATAAATCAATAGCTTCCAGTCCATCTGCACCACATACCTTTAAGAAATCTATTAATTTACAGTGCTTTGGGAAAAATGCAGGCAGTGACAGCAAGGGAGTGGAAAAGTCAATCGATTTTTGATAGCAGTTTCTGATAACCTACATACTGATTTGTTTTACACAATATATAATAGCTGAATTGCACCATTGCCATGCTTTCATTTCTGAAGCACTCCTGAATAACGGAAATGGGAACATCAATTTTCAACTGAAAATATATATTCATTACTTGGTTAACATTAATTGTGTTCTCAGTAATTAACAGGATGCCAGCTTACCACAACCACAAGTTGAAAAAACTCATTTGAAATGATCCTGACCACTTCTAGCTAAAGCTACTTGAAACTGGTAGCTGTAATTTGAAGAGGTTACCTGGTTTTACATGGTAAGGCTGATCAGCTGTTATTAACAAAACATACATGCTCCTCTATCTTTCCTCTTATTCTGTTGAAAAGGTATTTCTCTCTCAAAATATATACTGATTACCCTCTGCCTAGTAAGAGAAAGGACTGCTCTCAGTTTTTCTATCTTTAGCTCCACATTTTCCAGATATAACACAGATATTTTCATACCAATTTTGGGAAAATATCCTTATCTAAGAGGAGAAATCAACAGAGTACAAACCAATATTGTCTAAGCTATTCCAATTGCTTCCATTTCAGAAATGAAAATTTTGGCATTTTATGCTAAGTTCACAAGGGTAGTTCTTGCTAACCAGTAAATGGACACTAATGATGCCTTGACTAACACAGTTATATCTATGAACATATATGTAAAAAATTAAAGATGTGAATGGGGATATTACTAAGACACAATGTTGTTATTGGATTAAGTGCCTGACATCAAAGAATTTGATTCCAGCTTTTGTCATTTGTGTCTGGAGATCGGTTAAGCCATGTCACAGGAGTCAGGATTGATCTGACCAAGACAGAGGTCTACAATGACAGCTATAGTGAATCAAGAAAGACAGGCATTTCTAGTGACCAGTAGATCTCAAAGCAGGTCAGATGAACTGTACCCTAAATGTGCCCTAACCTCTCTTCACCTATTTTTAAGGGAGATGAGGATGAATAGCTCAAATATTGATTCACTACTAATATTTTCCAGAATGTAGAACTCATGCATTACTGATGATTTTGAGACAAAACCAGTACAGAAAACCAGTACTGAAAATCCAGTACGGAGGTTTTGGTCAATAATTTTTAATGCTATTTTCATCTTCACTAAATCTCCCTATTTTATTTATTTAATTAATTAATTTTAATTTAATTAATTATTCAGTATTATGAACAGGAAGAAGCAAGTCTGCAACTTTTAATCTTGTAGGGCTGTGTTTCTCAGACAACCTTCAGATGCAAGAGAAAAGTTCTGATCTGCCATTTCCGTTGAAAGTCGGGTAATGAATTCAAAGTGTAATGCTATATACAACCTAAATTGAAGAGAGAGAACTTTCTCTTAATTTTGTAAGGTATGCTTTGTCTAACTACACACTGACTTATTTAGAAATACTGAAGATCCTTTAAAGTTATTGGAAACGAGGAGAAACATAGGCACTTTCAACATACTTATTATAAGAGTAAATCTACAGATACAGATATATTTTTCTCTCCCCATGGATCAGGTTAGAAAGAAAAATAAATAGAGAGGTATAGAATGTTATAAAGAAATAAATATTTTTATTGTTAAATGGTAGGCAAAGACACCACTGTAATAGTTTTCCCTTCCTGGGTGTGATCTTTTTTCTTCAAGCACCATAAGATATCACCTAGCTTATAAGCAATATCTGAATAATAGTAAAAGAAACATTATTTTGCCAACTACAAGCATTTCTAAGTAAGGGTAGAATATATTTCCCTGCAAAACATATTTTAAGCTCTTTTATTTCAATACTATCTTTTATTCATATACAGTAACGTTAATAAAGAAGGCAAAGTTTAATATTCTTTATGATGATAATGGAAGAGTTTCCCATCAAATAAAATGATGTTAAAATTTTTATAACCCACACTTGAGACCAGCTGCAGTTACTCATAGGAAACATTCACTGATCACATACTGTAATGTACCTGACAAAGGTAGGGTCTCACACAGATTGAAATAGATTTTAACTAAAGATAGTGCCCCATGTAAAGGAAAAAAAAATTAAGAGTATCACTAAGAACAAAATCATTATCTTAAATACTAGTAGTATACCTAATTCAATCTTACTCTTTCTCTGGTAAGTTTCCTGGTCAGATAATTAGATTCTGCTAAAAATGGAGAATTTTTTTTTTAGGAGTCAATTCCTCTTCCTGAATTCATTGAGATATTTTCCTGTGCAGTTCTAACAACTATGACACAAATTTTTGTGATAAACAAAGAAAAATTCTTTATGTCATCTAGCGTCATATGGAATCAATAGAATATGTCTTCACTTCCAGGTAACAATTAAATTTTAGGTTAATTTTTTAATAAGCAGGACTTTGCTTTAAAAATGTGTTGTTAATTTTAAAGGTTACATTAACCCACTCTGCATTAAGTAAAAAGACCTTAAACTTAAAATAATATTCAAAAATTACATTTGCTGCCAACATCTGAAAGCAAGTCAATAAAAAGAAACCAATTGGCTTATCCACTGTAATCAAAGATTCTCTTGAAATGTTTTGATTTCTGGCCTTTTTTAACAGTATTTGCAACTTCTTTTCATTTAGCTTTTTGCTAATGTCCAAAACTGAGGAACTGTGTTCACAATATAAAAAGTGAAATTATTTTTCCTCTAATGGGTGAAGCTGTGAAGAGTATGAGACCTCAGAGTGTTAAAACCCTTAAAGATCTAATGATATCAACAAATAAAATAACTAACCACAAATAACATTTCCCTTACTGAATAATTTATTTCTAAAGCCAAACCACTTTTCTTTCTAACCTGCTCACATTATAATGTAGCTCTATTGAACTATTTCAAAACCAAAACTATTTTATTTGAACTCAAGGTAAAACAAGTACATTAGATAATAATATTATATTATATATTATTATAATATTGAGTAACATAAAATATTTTCTTATTTGTATGGCAGACAATCTTATAAATCAAAATCACAAACCCTGGCTTACACAGTGTTAGAAATTAAAGCAATTTATAATATACATATATGCACACACCAAAGCTCAAGAAATGCCAGATAAATATAGTGATAGCTTAAGTTGATGTAGTAAGTATTTTAACATAATACCCCCAGAAGAGCATATGACAAGCACAAGTCACCTTATTACAGAAGTACGATGTTAACTACTCTGTTCTTTGTGAACTGGATGCATTCTAAATCACTTATACTTTTTATAAATCCATTTTTTACCCAGTGAGATTATACAAAATCATACCAAAGACATTTTCATCAGATTAAATTCTTTAAATTCTTTTGCATCGAGTGTTTATAGCACAGTGCATGCAAATAATTATGGAAATGTACATGCCAACTTGGCTAAAAGTGCATTCAGGTAACCCTTTCTTTTTCAAGAAATCACAAAATCCCCCACGTTCCTACCTTACAGAGCATCTATTAAAACATACAAACAAACAAAACAGAACAAATCAGGCCCAAAACATATAATTTGCTTTGGCAGAAAAATTGGTTTCCTTCAAGAGAAACACAGCACAGCACATTAACTAACAGGCATAAAAAAATTCACGTACAATATCAGAGGTTTACATACCATCAGGAAGGTGAGAAAAAAAGCGAGAAAGGAAGGCAAAAGAACAGGAAAAGATACAGGGAAAGGGAATACTACAAAACTACTTGTTTATTTTCAAAACAGGACTGTTTTTATTTTTATGGACCTAATATTGTAGCAGAATAACCACAACAAAAAGCATTTAAATTTTCCTATATCCGTTCCCTTCTCCTGACTGCTTTTTTTTTTTCAATTGTTTCTTTTTATTTTATAATAATTAAAGATAATAAATTGTAGTAAAAGTGGGAGAGAGATTTTCTAGAAAAATGTAGGCAGGAAGTTAAAGTTTTAAAGGTATCATCAGGTCTGATCTCCATGTAACCTGAGGCGTATACTTATTTATCAACAGTAACATCACATTTAGTTCTTGAAGTGCATTACATTAAATAAGGACACCCAAACAGGTTAGGAGATGATGTTAATATTACCTTTGTAAAATGAGTGGGCAAAGCTCTGCTCAGGAATTAACTTGGCAAGGAATCCATGGTTCAAACTTGGGTGAGGGATAGATGGTATGACCACAACTGTGGAGAAAATCATGGAATCAAATGTGAGCCAGCTAGTATACATGTGTGGCCTGGTCCACTGTGGATCCATGACAGATATCCTATCTCATTGAAACATGCAAATATGGTATTACCACCACCAACAAAAAAAAGGCATTTCTAAAAGAAAAAAAAAAAACCCAAGTTCTGTATCAAGAGATAGGAAACAGCATACCTATTATTTGGGCACTTCAAGAGCAACATTTATAGGGAAAAGGAGACACAGAAAGATAGATATATACAAGCAAATAGGCAAGACAAAGAATGACAGCAGCCGTTTCTTGTTCAGAACCATAACATTAAATCAGGAAGGCAAAAAGAATTATGATTTCTCTTGATTTACTACATTCATGTAGTATTTTTAAAATGGGAAACCTACAAGCACATTGACTTCAGAAAATTATGTAAACTAAGCAAATTAAAACATCTTGACGAATCATAAAATAATGACTAAATGTGACTATGACACAGATTGCAAGAAAAAATTCTATGAAGAACGAAAATTAGCAACTCCATAAATGAAGGAAGCAATTTAAGATCAATACAAGAACAAAAACATACACAAAAAATTTCGTGGACAAATGTAGCTCCTGTTTTAACTCTTTTAACACAGAAGGTACAGTTATAATCAATCCAATCAGACTTGAAAAAAAAATACTGGACTGAGTGAAAAATATTTGAAACAGAGTGGGGTAAGGTTTGCATTCCTCATTTCTAACAGGTTCTGAGACCTAACAGACTCCCTCCTTTTGGGCTGAAGAACACATGCCAGTAAAACAGCTACTACTAAAACAAATCACAAGTTCAGTCAAAGAAGGCAATAGCAATGTTTTCTTTCTATTCTATTGTTACCATAGGCTTTTAAATGCAGGCAGCAATACACCAGGACTCCAAGAAAGTACTCGGTCCTCCACTACTACCCTTTTACAAACCTCCTCACTCAAACAAAAGGAGCTCACATGGGCAAGCAGCTCTGTTCTACGTATTTGTTTCATGGTATAAAGATAACTGTTCTTCCTAACATATAATCAGGAAGATTTTTGGTGAACTGTCTTGTACTTTATAACTTTAACTCCAGCAGGGACACACTTTTTTAAAAATAATTTTCAAGTTAAAGAAAAGTAAAGACATAAAAAAATATACAAATGACAATTAGTAGTACCATATAAGCAAATATAGAGAATACCTGAAATATGCCAATGTACTTTAAAACCCCAAAATATTATACTGGAAGAAATATGAAATTTCCTATTAAGATCTTAAGCTACTCACTAAAAATATGCATAGTAAGAAAATTACAGTTCTAAACAAAAAAAAAATAAACAAATCACATAACATTTGAAGAAAACAAATTTACCTGTACTTGTAGGTGAATTTATTTCTTGTCTGATATTTCTACCTGCCTGGCTCCCAGACCTCGCAGTTTCCCGCTGTGGTTCCAGGATGTCGCGGTACTTGGAGACCATCAGGACGGAGATGAAGTAAACTACAGCCAGAGCTAGGAACTGAGCTTGTTTGCTGTCATCCTGTGCCAGGGAAAAAGAAACACACCTAGAATATTGAATATTTTCATAGAATTTTTGTACAAGATCGTCACAAGTCTTGATAGATATACCTTTCTGAAATGGTGCTTCTGCCAGCCTAGCAGCAATTGGATAATGCAGAAGGTTGAGTGGATTTTCAGTGGAACAGTACACACAGAGCATGTATTAAGTACTGAATTTTGGAGGTAATCCAGCAACAACACAAATCTCTGTCTGTGGGGTCAATGGAATTTTCAAAACAGAGGCCTGACTCTGCTCTGAGAGTGCTTTAAAAGTTTCCTGGCAATGAGGGCAACTCTTCTGCTTCCCCAAGGATGAGATTGTGGAGGCCCCTGACAGAAGGAGGGAAGGGGTACAATTGCTGAGAGGGAAATCTAGGCTCACTGATGTTTCTCTAGCTGATGCTGGATGCATAAGCGGGCATTACAGCTTCTGGTAACATGAAAGAGCAGGGAGAATGTACCAGTGTCTTTCTTACAGAAATAAATTCCAGCTTGTACACTCTGATTTCCCCTTCTACAGGAGCTGTCAGCAGCAATCCTAGGTTTCCAGGAGTGATTTAAGTGAAAGCCAGGACCACTATAACTTTGCTGCCTTCTTTTTCTCATCCCATGTAATCTGCTGTTCAAGTTAAACTACCATCTATGGCTTGGCTATTATCCTGATTGAGATTAAATTGCTCTAGTTCAACTGAAATGTCTTTTATTATTATTAGTATCATGTAAAACTTAACATAAAAGAATTAAAACTTTAGTTTCTACCTACTCCTATAGTGGTTTTGTCTTTTCTCAAGTCCACAAGTATGTACTTTCTATTACAAATCCAGTGCTTGTTTTCCATGTTTTCTGGGTGTTATTTAACCTGGCTGCATGTTTTGCAAGTCTTAAACTAACTAGAAATTCTCTTATTAATTTATTTCATAGAAGTTCCAGAAACATGCTCTCTTGTATTCTTTTCGCCATTAGTTAAGAAAATAGGTGACAAAATATTGCCACTTTGAACTCAGCTTGGAGAATTTAAATATTACATATGTACTTGCAATTATACAGTGCTAGTTCCTATTCTACTACTTTCAAAAACAAGTACATTGTGGTGCAGTTTTGTGCTAAAAACTATTACAGAAAAATCTGAAAAACATTTTTATATATGTTTACATATTTAAATATGTTCAGCAGAAGTGAGAATTGTGTTTACAAACTGATTTGCATCATTTCTATAACATTTATACTAATTCTTCTTTCTACCTTGGTTGGACAAGTATTTGACACCTTTAGTAATACAATTTTAATCAACATAAGCTGTAACCGATTTATCTTGGCTGGGATTATTTGGCTAGTATAAGATTAAGGCTGAGTGTTAAGCAAAGTTAACTACTAATCTCAAATAGCTAAAGCAATATAATTTTTTAAAGTGCAGAAGGTGGCTGGTAGTTACAAAGTCACAAGCAGAGAGCTTGCAGATAATATATGAAGTGCCACATATGAAGGATATTTTTAATTTGGGTACAATCAAAATCTCTTTCAAAACATAAGTGATGATTTTGCAGAAGAAAGAGTTACAGCACATATTACTCACCACATCACGAAAAACAACTGCTCGTAGACGATTAATATCAACATCCTGAAGAAGCCTATCAGGGTCTTTTATGGGAGAAAGATTTCCAGGGACATTTTCAAGGGGAGTCTAAAAATAAAAAGTAGTGAGATTTTTTTTTGTGCCCTCAAAATAGCAAAGCATTTCTGTTAGAACCTTAATATGACATATTTTTTTAGCTATTACATCAATCTTGATATTCCACCTAATACACAGATAATGGCTCTAGAAAAAAAGCGATGCTTCAATTATTTTCTTAATACTATTTTGATATAAATTGTTTCATCTTTCCAGCAGCTTGGAACAACTGTATCTCTAGACAGAGTTAAGATAATTTTCACACAAAAGTTTGTTTCAGATTACAGTTGCTTCATAGAAGAACAATAAATGATTTCTAATGTTCATGTTGTGTTTGAAAATGCTGAACAGAAATATAAAAATAACTGTTACTAAGACTTATTTCAGGCTACTTATAAAATAAATGTTACTATTCAAAAAGCATAGAATAACATGCTTCCTTTAAAACTAAAATGTATTAAATTTGAGTCCTGAACACCTGAAAGTTTCCTTATAGAGATTTTCCTTGCATTGATTGTGACAATAGTGAAAAATGTAATGTCTTCTTGAGATTTAATTAAATAATACTGTGAAAAGAGCTAATGTAAAGACTATTTGAAAAAGTCTTTAGAGAAGAAAAAATACTAATTTAGTAATAAAAATATAAGAGCAAAAGAGAAGGGATCCTTTACATAATGCAATGTCTTGTATTTTAGTCATGGGTGCTGCCAAATTATTTCAGATTTTAATTTCTGTATCTCTGAAGTCTTAAAGCTATGAAAAAGTTTAAAAAAAAAGAAGAATAATAAATTAATGACACCGGAAAAAACTAAGTGGTAACTGAGTATCCAATGAAATTCACTTCTAAAAGTGGATAATAAATACTGATGCTAAATATACATTCAAAGGTCTCTTGAAGCAATTTGAACTCAGATATTCTACCAATAGAGATGTGATTGCAGGATTTCATCAAAACTGGAGAGTGCCCTGATGGAATAAAAAAAATCTATGCAGTTATATATGGCAAAGGTGAGTAAGGGGACTTACTCTTTCAAGTAGGCCAAGCAAGAGTGCAAAGGCTGCTTAGAATTGCTCCAGTCATACTCCTGCATCAAGGCTTTCATCTTTTAAATAAGCCTCCTCACACACTTTTACTATAAACCAGTTAACAGGAAAAACCTAAGCTTTTGCCAAATACTTGAGAAGGCGGTTACAATTATTTTCTGATCCTAAAAAGCAGTATTTCAGACTTGATGTCATCATTGCTGTTGGTTGCTTAAGGCTCAGTTACCTTGGTTGCTGCTGATGCTGTTACACTCTGAAGAGCATCTTGAGTTTTACCACCAATTAATGATGTCTTGTTTACTCTCTCCCTTTGCCTTTGCCGGCATTCTAAGCAGTTCCTCACAGCCACACAACAAACTAAAAGAAGAAATGAAAATTCCACAAATTAGAATTTTTTTTTCAATATTATATTTGGAACATCAATTAGAACTCATTACTAGTAGGCAGTAATTGAAAGTTTGATTAAAAATTTGGGAATTACTCACATATTTTATACCTAGAGCAGTAAAATTATCAGTAACATAATAAGTGTATGAATAATAGCAAACAGTGAAGATAAATGCCACACTGCTTCAAAATATATTGAGGTCCACTGTGTCTGCACAAGTGTTCTACTCTTTCTATATTACATAGTCTATAGAGTCCTAGAATCGGTGGAGACTTGGATAAGAAAAATTGCAACATGTAGGTAGCAAAACTGTTTTAGGGAAAAAAAAATTATCTGTTTACTGACATAAATTTATTATTTTTACTCTCCCTGAATATATACAACTTGAAATACATAAGGAAGAACATTTTCAGACATGTCTTTCTTATGACTAAACTGAATCAGCCTTAAAAAAGTATCAAATCAATAATAAATGGGATTTTTCCTTTATCACATCAAACTCTACCTACAAGGTCCTTTCCTACACATGTCACTGTTTGATCCATCGCAACTCATTGATCTGTAAGTAACTATTTAATACATCCTGTCTGCTGACTTACCAAGCCTTAGGCACTGTCGCATTAGACCTCCAGAAGACATGTTTTTTTCAGCTTCAATCTCACTAAAATTTAGAGAACTGGCAAATACTAGTACATCAACCATTGCCATCAGACGGCTGAGAAACGTTACTGCTGTCTCTGCCGACATTCCTTGTGTCACTTCAATATTTTCCAATTCAGTCTTTAAAAGGAGATAATTGAATTAAACAGTTTGAACACAACAGAAATATAAAGACAGCACATATACATAGAAATCTAAATTGTTATCCTTAATGGCAGATAAATTGAAAAGTTACTTAAAAATCTACTGACACCATTAACTAAACAGTGAGTGAAATTCAAAGCAAGGCAGCATGAAGGGCGAGAAAATTATTTACATTTACATGTTGTAATAGATGAGAAAAAGTCTAATATAAATAAGAAATTTATTAACAATTACAGAAAGACAAAGTAAGGGCAGATAATAAAACAATGCATGGTGTAAAAGGGTGCAATGTATTCTTATGTTCTTCCATAGGCTACACAAACAGATGACAGATTAAAGGAATTACTCTGTGTATAGCTTTACTTTTTTTATGTTCCTTTAGATAAACAAACAAATGTGAGCAGAGTGGGAAAAAAACATAGTTTTGCACTCTGTCTCCATGAATCATTTTTCCCTGGAATGTTTATAGGATATAGAATCCTGACAGAGTCCAATTCTCCAATTATGTTTGTTACCTCACAACAACAGAGGAAAAGTAAAAAAGGGACAAGTGGCATGGCATGGAGCTCACATGTCCCAGAGAATTGATGTTTCTTTCCTAATGTATTGTTGGACTCTCCTTAGTGGGAATCGGCAGAAAATTTCTGAATGAGTTCATTATTTCTGAAAACTAAAATGTTTTTCGCCAAAAAGACACTTAGATGTCCAAAATCATGCTCTCAAATGCCTTCAGGTATTTAACAGTGCATATAAGTGAAGTGTTAATCCAAAAAATAAATATCTGTTTAAACAATATGACCTCTGGAGCTAGGCAAACTGAAAACAGGAATGTACGATACTTATCTGTATCCAGAATTATATGCCTAAATACTATTTTAAAATTTGTTTAAAGTTGTCTGATTCTTACTGATTGTCAAAAAGCTTTCCAGTTGCAAGACCTTCTGAGCATAGGGTTTAACCCCTTTGAAAAACACTTTCATTGTGCTTCTCTACTTTTATTAATTTGCTTCAAAGTATTTATAAAAAAATTATACATTTTGTGCTTTTAAGGTAATTTATTTTTAAAGGAAATAAAAAATACAGAAAACAAAAAATTCCTTTATTTCCATACCCCTAAAACTCACGGCTCATTTTTAAGAATATTTTTGCATCCAAAATTATGTGCCAAACAGTATTAAGGAAACAATTGTTTTGAAAGATGAAAGATGCAAAGTGGCATGTGTCACCATAATGATAGATAGCCCTTCATTTAATTTGTCTTAAGGAAGTAGCATGTCAGCCACATGAGCAGTTTGGGAAGGGCTGTCATCTGTCTGAACTGCCCAATAATATTAGAAAAATAGTAAAATGACAACTCTCAGAAGCAATATTTTCAGCCTATTTCCTATCTTCTTTGGCCAGATCTCCCCTGTTTAGTTTGTGATGTGTTCCTACTTTTTGGAAAAATAGGTTGGGGTTTTTTTTATAACAGACTAGAAGATTTTTTGAAAGCACTCACCCAAAGAAAATACATTTGCAAGAAATCTATAGCCATAACAGTCTGCTAGAAAAACTCATATGCTGTTACGGAAACTTGAACTTTGAACTCACGCTTGAAATAGCACCAGGCTCACTCACAGCCAGTTGACTGCCTGATGTGATTTTTATCAAGTTTTAACTGTATTGTGCCAACCATAGTCTTAAACCTCTCAGAATATCTATTGCTTTTTCATTTTTCCAAGGTATGTAGTAAATTTACTTAATACTTCAGAGCATTTTAGCAAGATTTCAGCAAAACTTTGAATTAAAAAGAATAGATTTTTTTTTTTACAAATCTCCCTAAAATTCTGCTACATGGAGGAAAAAAAAATGACTGACAGTTTTTTACACCAAACTTACCATCACTTCTACCTGTTAAATACAGCGCCTCGGTATTGTAATAGTGTCTAAAATATATTCAATTATTGATCCAGTTGCCTTCTAGTATCACCAATATTTTAGATAGTGGTGCCTCAAACTCATTGAAAAGTGAACTGATCACCATTTCCTAACTACTCAGAGTAATTTAAGAGCTGTAGAAAGTCTGCCATACAATGAAACTGTTCAGGACATAAAGAGTTTCTCTACTGACAACTGCATTTATAAATTAAATTACCTCACAGACCTGACTACATTCAGTGCAGGAGCTGACAGCAAACACCATAAAAATCGACATGGCATTAGGTTATTAAGAGAAATATGGTAGGAAAAGTTAATTACTACACTTAATAATATACTCTTATTCACATCCCACTGTATAATACAGGAAAATAATAGTAAGAATAATAATAGTAAAAAAGCCAAAATACCAAATGATCAAAAATAAGGTATTTTTGAAAATGCAAAAAACTGAAACTTACAGCAGAAATACTAACCTTAGAACCCTGGACATGCAACAGACAAAACAGACAACAGATCACAACAATAAAAGAAAAAGAAAATTATTTAAGTTAACTAAAAATACAAGGTAAATTGAAACAAATTAGTATCTTGAAATTATACATTTGTTTAATTTATATTTAAAACAGCAAAGCATGAACATTTGAAAATAAAGACTTGTTAAAGATAGCTATGCACAAGGAAAACTTTAAATTTATTCTAGAGTTCATGTAAATCCTGATTCTTCCAAAGCAATGTACATCTTTTATGTAGTATACATAAAATAATTTTATGAAGAAATGCAAAACAAAGCAATGTTTTAACTAATTAGATAGGTATGAGAATTTTACAATAAGCCATTCAATTAAATGTAACAAAGTAGTTAATCCTTTTATGAGGAGGCAAATATGTCTAAAATGCTTTGAAAAAACAAATATGAATTCCAACAAGCAACCTGGTTCTTCATGCATAATGCTCTTCCCTTGGATACACTACAAGATAGGTCATTATAACATTACATTTGGGTGTGAATTCTTGAACCTAAACCAGTATCAAACTAGATATGACAATCTTTTTGAGCCACAGGAAAAAAAAAAAAAAAAGAAAATCACGATTTAGTAAGACACTCAGACTGAGTTGTCAAATTCAAATTTCATTGTTCACATTTTAATATGTGTGTTAAATTTTTATGGTTTAGTTTTAGGTAGAATCTCTTTATTGTCATGGTGGACTAGGAACTAATTCTTAAGTTTTCACTGGTTCTGTTTTAAAAATAGAAACTTCAGAGTATGTCAGTTATCACTGCTATAATTTAGGTAGTGGAAAAACCTAGTCTAACAAAAAGAAAAGCAAGGTTTTCTTCAGTCTTGGGGCAGACAATACCATGCTTAAACAGTTTTTAAATGTGTCTTCATCTTTTGGTAGTTGGATGCAGCTAGAGAATTAACCTGTGGCTGCTATTTCTAAATTACAAGCTGACCATTTTCATATCAGTTTTACCACATTTGATTCTCAGAATTGTAGAGCACACAGCATTCGTGGAACTACACAAGTCTTGAACATGATAGTGCTAACACTATACACAGGTCATACATCTCAGCTTTTAATCCACAGACCTAATGAAGCCATCATTAAATGTTTAAAGGAGTTTTGTGGACAGTTCATGTAACACCAGCAGCCCTCAGGTCACAATATGAAAGCTGATAGTTTGAATTCTGCAAGTAAGAAGCTGAAGTATAGACTTCTTAGAATAATCGGAAAAACAAACTGATTGGAAGGGCTCTGGAAATTTGTTCTGAATTGTCACATAGTTAAACTCCTCAAATTTCTTTCGCTTCCTCAATGTCCTCAAGTCCTTTTCACAGCTGCTATCCTTGTAGCAAGCAGTGATTACTTCCAATTGCTAGCTTGTACACAAAATGTTGCAACTGTAAACCAACTTCTATTAACAGAAAGCATCTTGTGCAAACTTGTCCTTTACAGGGCCTGTTTTTCACACTTCCACAACATCTTAATAATGTCTTCTTTATGGTTGCAGATATTTTTAGAAAGCCTCAAAGATATCCCCAACAGAAAGGAGAAAATACAAGGAAATCAGTATTTTGTATTTTATGACCTCATCATAATTGTAGCAGAGTTATCTAATATTCCCAATTTAATATGCTAGACATCAGAATTAAAAGTAGAAGACACTCCAGATTTATATTGTAAACCAAAAAAACTGCTCATATTTTTTGTTAGTATTTGCTTCCCTTTCAAATTGTTTCATATATACAAGTGGCAACACTTTAAAAACACCAGCATTTGAAGCTAGTCCATGTATAGACTCTGGGACAGAGGTAGTATAGAACCAAAATCGAGTGAAACATTAAAAATTGTAGGAATAGATTACACTAGACTTTGCCCTGTATGCCATACTAACATATAACCTTCTCTGCACTCTACCCACAGATTTGTGAGTGGTTTGTTTACAACAAAGATGCAATTTTTTAAATTTTCTTTTTTTAAAAAAATTATATTTAAAGTTCTCTATTCAGATCATCCTAGTCTGGTTTAAAAAAAAAAACACCAACAAACAAACAAACAAAAAAAAACCACAAAACCAAAAAAAACCAAAAAACCAAACAAAAAAACAACAAAGCAACAAAAACCAACCAAACAAATAAAACCCCCAAAACAGACCAAAAAGAAAACCCCACAAGATAAAAGGCAGATTTCTATTACAAGAGTCACATAGTGAGGGAATCCCACAGTTAAGACTGCCTGTTCTACAGCAGGCAAGGAATCATGCAGTAATTTTCCACCAGTCTGCAAGAATTGCCATTTCACTCTAAATCTGAACTATGCAAAGGAAAAAACCTCTTTTTGAAATGGGAGGTTTTTCAAACCTTAATAATTTTAAGGAAACTGTGACAGTACCACTTCTTTTTAACAAGGAAGGGAACACAATACAGAATCTGTTGTGCAAAAGAGAAGAAACCAAACCAAAACTGCAATTGCTCCAGCATTCTGAAAGTCATTTTGCTAAATTTATCCTTGGCCCTTTTCTTCAAATAGACTTAATTAATTCAAGCATCTAATGTTCAGCATCTGTTTTACTAATGAGAAATAGGTGAAGTGCTTTTTAAAAATCAGAGGCAATGAGATACATGTAAGAGCAACTATACAGCAGATTGTTGACGAGTTTTGCTGCAGAATTTGCACCTGCTTAAGAATGAGTGGCTTAGCTCAGAATGAACTCAGGTTTGCTTGAACTCTTGACTGACTCACTGAAAACAAGGAACTGTGCACAGGCAGGACTGTGAGAGTTGAAAAAGGAACTGTGTGCTTCTGTCTTTCTCCATTAGAAAACAAGCTATCTCATAAAAAGAAACTGGACTGAGGTTCAGGTTAACAATCATTCCAGCCAGACTCTACAGGGGTCTGGTAGATGTCTACACCAGAGATATATGAATCATTTGCTTCTGTTGAGTAGATCTCCATTGGCTAGAAATCTAGGGCACATGTAACTACTCAAGGTGAATTCTGAGATATACCCTAATCTCTTCATGAATTCCATCCATTTCAATCATCCCAAAGTTAAAGGATGGAATGACCTTTACTGTCTGTTCTATAGCCTTTTTGCTTTCATGTTTCATTATTCAAGACCAAAAAGTAAATCAATTTTTTATGAGCAGATGTAAATACATGACCTATGCCACAAATAAAATATACTAAGAGGAAAGTAAGAACTACTACTTTAAAATTTCAATATGGGCCCCAAAAGACCTTCAGTGGGAATATCAGTGTCACCATTCATGAAAGTGAAGGAAGAAATTAAGTAAAAATTAGCTCATATTTGTTGATAAATGGAAAATATTTATTCTACAGGGTCTGCAAAATGTGAGGGTTTTGACACCCCAGAAAAGCTCCGCAGAACAGAGATATGAAGGATCAGAGACTAAACAAGAGGAAGATGGTGTGGATTCAAATAGGCACACCAGGAGATATGACTCAATCCTACAAAGTCATAAAGGATATGGAGCTGAATAAAGACATGATTAACCACTCTTTTCATAGTATAAACAGTAAAGCACATAGTGACTTTATGCATTTAAGCAGGCTTAAATAAAACAAAGACAAGTGCTTCAAAGGTTATATAATTGCTTTGTCAGGCTCAATGCCATAGGATATTATGGAAGCTAAAAGCGTAAGTAGCTTCAAAAAAAGATTAGATAAAGTCTAGAAGGATGAATTCCTCAGCAGTTATTAAATATGACAGCTCAAAAACCCTCTCTAGTAGTTAAAATCCTAAATGCTGAAACAGAGTGTTAGTAGAGCAATCAATATGCTGCTCAGTCTTCTGCATTTTGATGTAAGATGCAAACAGTCACTGTTGGTGGCAGAATGCTAAAGCAGACAGGCCCTTGGGCTGGCCCAGTGAGGCAGCTTATGTAGGCTGTGAACAGCTTCCTTTCGGAAGAGTAGTGCACTACGGCTTGAGGGGACTTCTAATACCATGCCCAGTTTCAATTACAGAACCACACAGACTGAGAGAATGGTTGGGGTTGGAAGGGATTCCAGAGGTGCAACACAAAAATTTCAACTCTGTACATTGTGCATAGAAAGTTATTCATTAATGTAATTAATTAGAACACTGTAGGTTCCACATGAAAATCAAGCAACACTTTTCCATGGTGAGGCTGACTAAGCACTGACACAAATTGCTCAGGGAGGTCATGGAGTCTCCATCCTCAGAGATAGTGAAAAGCTGTCTCAAAACAGTCCTGGACATCTGGCTGTAGATGGCCCTGCTTAAGCATGGGTGTTGGACCAGGCGATCTCCTGCACCCCCTTTCCAGCCTCAGCCATTCTGTCATTCAGTGAGGGAGAAAGCTTACAGGTCCTTTCTCCTCCTTTAAGAGTTACTCTGGCAGAAAGCAGCCAGGAGCAGGCCTGTTGTAAGTATTTTTATGCAGTGGAGATGTCATTTCATCTTCCACTTTCAATCCTCTTCTCTGTTCCATTAGCAGCTTCTGGAAGGAGGAGGGTGAGACAGCCTTTTGTAACTGATTGCTTTCAGTGGCCTACTTTGCCCTTTCAAGACTAAGAAATATATTCTGAACTAGCAATCCATCCACTTCTCCGCAGCAGTTCAAGGATGCACAAGTATTAGAAGTCTGAGAATCAGTATGAAACGTCTTTTCATTCATCATATGATGGATATTCACAAGTGGTCTGATGCCCAGCAGGGCATCTGCTCCCTTCAAAACTGTGATTCAGAACAAGACTGAGGGAGAGAACCTGCTCTAAGGAGAGAGGACAGGTTGCACTCTTCATATCTGTCACAATGATGAATAAATCCACCTTCCTTTTAATCTTTATGGATGGGCAACGAGGAACTGGAATGGAGTTAAATGGACAGGAAGAATCCTAGGGGGTTTGTTTTGGTTTTTGGATTTTTTTTTTTTTATTGTTGTTGTTTTTGTTTGGTTTTTTCGACACAGTAGGATTCATTCAGTTTGAAGCCAGAAACCTAACTTTATGTGAATTACTTTATTTCACAATTTCTTTTTATTTTATTCACCTAGATAGATGGTAAAATTAAGCGTTCAAGTAATACATGCAGTATTCTCCATGTAGAGGAGAAACACGTGCATAACACCCAAATCTGAAACTGTAGTATTTTGTATCAGTGCATGAAAATCACTGCTACTGAGCAAGGCAGTATTGACACACAATATTTTAAGAAATGGATGTGCAATTATTAAAGCTGTGTCAGGTAACTATCTATACAGACACACACACATATATATAATCCAAAAGTAAGAGGAAAATGGTGAACCTCAAAATTATTTATGGTTCTCCATAAACAAGGACAAGAGCTAAAATCCACAAAGAGCATTCAGTGGAACTGTAGCCTAATTAATGTTGTGCCTGTTGTATCTTTTTAATAAAAGATGTCAAAACACCATCATTTTCAAATGATGCCTTTAGTGTTTCTTTAAAATAGATCCCTCAATGTCCTTTACTCTAAAGAATGATAGTGCAGCCTGTGCTTCAAGATGGCTCAGTGTGTACTCACTCATATTTTTATACTATAAATACTCAATATTTACAATTAAGCACTTGCAAAATCAGGAGCTTAATGTTACTCTTGCAACTACAAACAAATTTAGTCTTTCACTTTTGCTTATAGCAGATATTTTTCCAGGTAACACAGTGAAAATAGTAAAGACAACATCTTTTCATTAATTGCCTGTCTGAAAACCACAATGTTTAGCAAATTGTTAGCCCATACATTCATACCATTCAAATAAAATCTGCAAAAAAAAAAAAAAAAAAAAAGTTTTTCAACTAGAAGTAACAGTAAAGAAAAAGTAAAGTAATCTCGATCGCTGAATGGCTAGAAAAAAGATTTGAGCTTTCACTGCAAACCACATTTGCAGTCTCCAGTGCCTATTACCTACATCATTTTAGAGGAGTCTCTTTGTCCTTTCTGGGTCTCATTTTCTCCCTTTTCAAAAGCCAATATTAACTGCAGATAATTTTTACAGGATGCTCAAGATGACATTTAGTATGAAAGAAATAGTCATAGATATTAAATGCACAGACAAGGCAATCCATTCAAATAATATAATTACTCTTGCCAATAATGTAATATTTACAAAATATTCCACCCTTTTTAGTGAGGATATTCTGCCTGCCTGATTCTACCTGCCTGCCTGAGCTTTAATATGCTAAGAACTTATAACTTTGAGGGGATAAAAATATTAGTTATTTTCAATACAAGATTTTAAAAAATAAAGAAGAAAGGACCTACTGGAGGAAGAAGTAAACAGAGTAGAAGGGGATGACTTCTGGTCTCATTTGACATGCAAACTAATAGTGGCCATGCAAAAAAGGGTTTATGAATACCAATGAGTAGACATCATAAAGCATGCTGTTTTGTTACAGGAATCATTATCTTAATGGTCTTCCCTTTAAATGAAATATCAAAGAACAATGAAATATTATTCTTCTCTGATAAAATTAGTATTTCAAATGCAAAATGTAAACAATCTATATATCAAAGTGTAACAGTTTGAGTATAAATTATATTTTTTGAAGTAATTAGCAGAAAGGGTACAGGAGTCCCTAAAGAAGAAGAGTCAGCTGAAAACAGTGATTTGCACTATAAACAACAATTTCTAATATGACCACTAGGTGGAAATATTGTACTTACAGTTGGGGATGTGGCTGCTGACAGCAGTGGTAAAATTCCTCCACAAGCAATAATAATATTATCTACCATCTGGGAAATGAGGTGTATTGTGTTGTGTACAAAAATAATATTTTCATTGCTATTGACAAAGTCCATCACAGACTTTGTGGAGTGACTGAAAAGACAAAAGAAAAGATGCATTAAAAACAAATAATTAAAATAAATTTTAGATAAATACATTCTTTGCAACCGTACTATTAATGTTTCTTGGATAAAAAGGAAAAATCTGGTCTACAAAACTTTGCATGTAAATTGTCTAAAAATATCAACAAAGCTAGTCTAATGAACAAATTGATTGTTATCTCTTTTTTCACTGGATTATATTCAAATACTCAGCTGAGGAAAATGTCCTCTAACCTTTTATTCCCGTCAACCAGTACTTCACAGGTGGTTCTGCTGAAAGCAGTGGAATTTCTGTATCATGAAAGCAACTATTTAATATTGAGTTCACCATGCTGCACCAGTGCCATTTGAGGCACCCTTGATAACAGCTAATGATAACACCTGCTACTGTTTTAAAGAAGAAACTTGATAACATGGCCATAACTTAATTTAATATTAACTTTGTTAACTGATAATAAACATACCATTAATAACAGCTCTGCAAGCAACAGATCTCAACAACTCCTAATTGGTGAGCAATTTTCCTATGAAACAGTCACTCCACAAAAATATAAAACCCCTGTGTGAAAATATTGAGCAATGCTCTGTCTAAAAGTATGGTGTTTCCTCAAAGCACTATTTGTTGTCAGCCAGCAAACAAAAATTAAAGGCTTCAACTGAAAATACACAATCTGAACTTTATCCTTCAAGCATTATCTGAACACAAAGTACAACCCCCTTCCGTATACTTGGCCAAAAGCAAAACATCAAAATCATCTGTCTTCAAGTGGGTTTCACAGAGCAGTTCACCAAACTGGAAATTAAATGTAATATAAATTGCTCCTTTGATAAAACTAGGCTCAAGTTTTGTGAAAATGAACTATTCTGTAGTGGAAATTAGAGTAAATTGTCTCTCTTATATTATAGTTACAGAGTATCTCTATTAACACGTACAAAATATACAAAAACACTAGGACATAACATTACTGTCATAAAATATTATATGATCACCAAGACTAAATCCAACCAGGAGCTGGCAAGCAAAAGAAAATCTGTCAATAGAGTGTTTCCTTAGAAGATGTTATAGGAAAGAGGTTTTATTTATACACCATGCAGGTAGAGAAGCTCTCTTTTAACTGATCAGTTAGGAAAATGGCCATTAGCAGAAGGCATCCTGTCTGGAACAGGGGCTAGAGCTTCTAATGCTAAATATAAGCTGGAAGAGCAGCTCAGTTTGTTTAGGTATTCAGGATTTATACAATTCCTCAAGAAAACAAGAATTACTACCTGTGAAATAGAGCTGCTTCAGGCTGGGAAGGGGGAAAAAGAAAAGGCAGTAGATACAGAGAGGCACTGCAGCTAACACCACCTCTTTTTCTCCCCACCATCCCAGTAACATCTCCCTCTCTAAGACCTAATTTTTCCTTATTGATGGAAACACAAATCAGGAGTTAAAGAAGAAAACAATGACCCACCTTCTCCAAACATGTACATCTGTTTCTAGTGCAAAAAGCAAGTCTGTCAGGAGCCGCTGGTGCATGGGAGACCATTTAAACTCTGGAATACGAAACATAGTTGTGCGTGGACCTGGACTAAACTGTCGTCTCTGCTCTTCTGTCATTGGCATTCCTCGAAATCCCAAGTCAACACGTAAATCCCGGTCTTGCTGGGTGACAGATCGACCCTGTATTGCCTACATCAACAAGAGGTTCAAAAATGATGTTAGCTTTATGCAGTGTGTTTTTGAATGCAATACAGAATCTGAGAAAGGACGGAAAGAACAGTGTGGCCCCAAACCACAGGAGATATTGATGCTCCAAGGCAGGCAGTATCCTTCAGTAAATGAGCTGCTCCAAGTCAAATAAAGCAGCATTGAGGGGCTGTGGCTGCCCCCCTTTTCAGGTACTCACCAAGCTTTTACTCTCAGTTCATCACTTGAAGCAGAAAAGACCAAATGTCGTTCATTCAAGGTCAGTGACAAGACTTTATTTATATGTAACAATTATATTTTGGGCTAATAACACAACTTTCTTTGAAGATTTGACTGAAAACATAGACAAACTACATAGTGATGCCTTCAAGGAATGTGTATTTTTGGACAGCTCCTCATTTTTCAAAACCAATTTATTTATCTGGGTGTTTTAACAGGATCATTAGAAAATTATATCTAGTCTCCCAAATTCCACTTTTGCCAATTTAAAAACAAAAGAGAACTTTGCAAAACAATCATGTTAGCAACATAAAAATGGACATAGCACTGGAAGTGAGCTGAAAAGCTTCTTGTTTACTTAGTCAGATCTTGATCTCCTGTAGCCAGTATTATGAGAGCAGAAAAGGTTTCCTTTATATAATTTGACCTCTTGGAACTAAAATTATTACAGTTGATTTCATTTCCTATGTTTTTCTTAGAGTTATCTTTAAATGATTAGTTTCTTTTTTCTTTTATCTAAGATTTTAATTTTTCACATGAATCTTCTGCATAGTGCTTTCAATTGTATTTTCTTTTTTTACTAGTTAGAGACATAGGAAAGAGTGAATTTGATATTCTTCAATATTTGATCTATTATTAGTAAAGACATTAACTGTTCTTAGGAGTAAGCAGTAGTTCCCATCCCTGCTGCACAATTTGCTTTCTTTCTTTCAGTCTATTCAAATAAAAGACAGTTAACTTCTTTCTGATACAGCAGATTTCTGTTTTTTAGAGAATTTGAGCTTAGCAACTTCAGTCAAATGCACTCTCCTTCAGGTACAACTGCAGGTAACCCTCATGCCAGCAACAACAAAGGTATCATAGCCATAACATTACAGAGGAGCTTTTATCTAGCCAATAATACTGTATCTACAAGAACAGGCTTTGATGTGCATTGCCACTGCAACAAAAAGCATGAAACCTGTAAGTATCTCCACTTAGGTGGCTCGTCTTTATGTAATTTTTTCAGTGGTCTCAAGGAGATCAAATCTACTGAGGCAGTTACCACACCAACAGCAATCAAAACTCCAACCACTAGCTCCACTGTAAGCGTGCTAAAATAAAACTTCTCATTATTCAAGAAAACAATAATTCTTCATTTATATTTTATTTAATAACTACTTCTTTTTTTAAATAACAGTTAACTTCATTTTAAGAAAAAATATTCAACCATGGACAGCCTAGAGTTCAGAGGTCACAAAGACGATATCAGAAGATAAAGTTCTGCTGGTTGCTCAGTTGCTAATTCTTTTTAAGAACATTATTTAAAAGAGAGATTAATGCCCACCTATTTAAACCAATTCACTGTAGTTTATCATTGATTTTTGTGGGATATAACTGATTTAAGTAGTATATGCAATATATATTTTCTATACAGTCAAGAAAGATTTCACATCATGGCATTTTCAAAGAAAAAGGGCCTGGTAGATGTACGTTTTTCATATAATTAAAGAAATATACTTCAAATATCTCTCAGATCTCATACTATTAATCTCCCCCTCAGTAACAAGCAGTGATTACATCAGACACATACATGGCTACTTGCAATTTACCTGGGTTGTGGTAGTTGTCTGGATCTTCCGTATCTCCTTCCCTGCCTCCTTACCATCATCAGATCTTTCTGTATCTGATATTATACTTCCAGCATCAACATTAGGTACAGTTTTGCTACCAGAAGACTCAGTCTCAAGAGTTGTGGCAGTCATTTCAGCATATTCTAATCCTTTAGATGATGAAGACAACTCCCTCTCAGAAATGCTATTCATTCCATCCGAAGTGGTGTGAATCTTGAACTCTTTGTCTTCTATTATACTTGAAGCACAAGTGATATCTACACTACCTGTCATATGGGCAAGCAATCCCAAATCATCATTTACACCAAGATGCATCTGTGTCTCTTGCACATTTGGAATGGCAATGTGATTACTTGAAAGTTCAGGAAGGAGTTTCTCCTCCTGACTAGGTATTTTATCAAAGAGAAATGAGGTATTGTTAGTAGTAGGTTCATCTTTCTCATCAGCCAGAGTTATTAATGGACCGTTATCTTTTTCTTCATTCTTTTTAATAATACCCACACTTCCATGAACATTGTTTTGGAGCTTTTCAACAGCTGCACTATATACATTATCTAGAAGAGATTCCACTTCTACCAGCGCACCATTTTCTCCAGTTCCAAGTGTCTCTGGTGACAAATCCATATCATCAAGTTTTACTTCAGTAGCTTCTACTTTTTCAGCTTTTATATCAACTAAAAGGTCATGAACTTCCACATGCACTCCTCCTCCTCCAGGTCTTTCAGCAGTTCCAAGCACATCATCTGACACCTTTGTAGCCATGAGCAAGTCCCTTGTATCTGTATTGACGGGGTAATCTGTCTCACTTTCTGGGCTTTGACTTTGTGAAAGATCTTCTATCTCTCGAATTTCCATTCCACCTTTTGCTCCTGTTGTCTGAGAGGAAAGACCTGAGATGGTGCTCACATTCCCCTTCTTCCCCTTTTTTATGTTTTCTTCCTCTTGCCTTTGATACTCTTCATACATTTTTGCTAGATATTCCTTGTGAGCTTCATATGTGACCTTAAGAAGAAAAGAACAGATTATGTGGATGAATATATGCCAGATGAACTGGCCCAAATCTAGCAAAATTTTTAGGAACATATTAAGCACAATTTACAAAGTGTTTGACAAGAAAAAAAGCCATCTTGACATGAATAGTGAGAGCCACCAGATGGCACTAAATCACTTTACATCTTACAGTACTATATCACTACCACCTTTGGGGGTTACCAGTATTTAATAAACATCTATAGGCTGTTTCTTACCTTGGAATGGGCTATAGAAAGAGTATCCACCCACACTCTCCAGCCTCCCCATTCATATTTTATTGCATGATACAAGAGAATACGGAAAATGTTGTAAACCATCTCTGTGATCTTCTGCTCTTCCGAGTTCTTAGGATTAATGTATCCCAGAGAAAACATCCAGTCCTGCCACACTGAACACTGAAGTAAACATCTAAAGTGAAATAATTAGTTCAAAATATGTCCAAACAAAGCTTCTTTATTTAAACATTACAATGGCTAAGATGGGAGGAACATCATCTCTTAACATCAATCCAATGCTAGGAATACACTTAAAAATACTTCAGTATGAAAAAAAAAAATACTGTAAAGGAGAAACCAGTATTAGTTACTGAATTAAGAAATGTTACCACAAATATATTAAATTTATTTTAAATATATTTAATTTATTACAGACTATAAAACTCTACAGAGAGTACAACAAAATGCTATTACCCAGAAATCAGTGAGGAGAAAATAGTATTATATATTGACATACCTTCTGTTTTCACGGCTATTACTAAAGAGTTTTATCATATCAGATAAGAACAAACGTCGAACTTCCATCAGCTCTGCACTTGGCGTGGAGTTTTTTAGCAGAGTTGCCACCACCTTAAGAATCACTTTGAAAGAATAAATTAGTTATGTAAAGCACTTTACCAATGTTTAAAAAAGAAACAGTTGCTGACAGCCATTAATGTAAGAGGTAACTGAAACTCATATGTATCTAAGATACATGAATGAATTGTTCTCATTTTCAGAACTATCATTTCAAAAAACCCCACAACCTCTAGGTGACACATTTATCAAACAAACATGATACATTGTCCTTACTTGGATTCTGAATTTTCACTGTTGAATCAGGCTCTGGATGCGGTTTATGAACAACTTGGGTGCATACTTGCTCTGTCAAAATCTACAACAGAATATTAACTTCCTTTTACCATTTTAATCAAATAGTACAGTATTTCTTTGTTCATTTTACAATTTGTTAAGAACATTTACTTTGGCCACATGCAACATCCTATAAAAACATTAGGTAAAATACTTTAAGTCTTGAAGAAGGGAATTAAGCGATTGCTCTATGCAGAGATAAAGATTTTCATGGTTGTACTGTAGCTGATTAGCTAAACATTGAGCTCATTGCCTAAATATACAATGACAGTATTTAAAAGATATTTCATTCCTATTTCTCAAATTATTATACATTCACAGATCAAAGTACCTTTCACAAGCAACATAAATCAATAATTATTCTCATACATTTCACCAAAACCAAACGAAGTAATTCTTAAAATGGGGTTTGGTTTCCTCCAGCTAGTAAAGAGTAAGAGTCAGAGATAGCATTCCATAGGAGTAATCCTGGGGCTTCACATAATGAGGAGTATTCTCCTGTTGCTTGAATTGTACCTGAAAACCTAATTAGTCTGTATTGAGGCAACACCACAAACCTGTCACACTGGATACCTGTCACTGGATGTGCGTCTGCAACTTTATTTTTAAGAACAAGCTAAAAAATTCAATGATATCAACACAAAACTCTTAGTAAATACATTGAAGTAAGTGCACTTCAAAATAGAGTAATTTCACTAGCAATATTTATTTTAAAGAAGAACTTTAGCTCTCTCATTAGAAAAATAATCAAACTAATGTCAGTCATAAACACTGTATCTTAGAATAGCCTTTACATACTGATATTTAAAATAGAATGCAAATATGCCCCTGCTTTATATGTGAAAAAATGGAAAATACCTGTTCCTTAGCAAATCTTCTGTAATTACAGCACTTAACCCCTTTTTTCTCCTTTCCTCTGGCTATTTTCTCAATTGTAACTGCCTCTGGATGCTGAACTCCACAAGGACTTTGATTTTGTCAATGAGTTATGCATTTTCTGAGAATACCAATTACAGAAGCACTCAGAAAACTGAATGCAGGAACTAGACTCTGAGGCTTGAGTGACCAAACCATAAAAGGTAATTTGCAATAAAAAAAGAATTTCAATCTAAGTCACTGGCAAATAGATGACATTTAGGTTTTTACAATCACAGAAGAATCATTTTCTACATTACTCTAGACTAAGAACCCTGGAAATCAAGTGCTCCTCTAGTCTCTTTTTTCTCTTCTGGAACCTGCCCTGAGTATCTATTTGCGACTAAAAAAAATACTAAAAATCTTTTTAGTTCATAAGGTTTTCAGAAATTGCAAAAGATTCTAAGTCACCATTTTAGTAATAACTGAAGGTTGGACATGAGCTTTATGTGTGCAGGCATGAAGACAGGTTTCAACCAACTTGATGTTCTCAGTATTTTGCTGTTACAAAATTGCTCTGCTTCGAAAATGAAACTTCTACAAGAACCTGGTAGAACAGCTGAACGCTTTAGGGAGTCATTCACCTCATGCAGTATCTGCTACATAAAAGTGGCTTTGTTAGATATCATTTGGCATGGTTAAAAAAGAAAAAACAGCACTCTTCAAAAATTTTGTAAACTTTAAATGAGACACATGGAAAAGAAAAAATAAAAAAGAAAAGACAGGCATCTCCTTCAACACTTTCCATTTCAATGAAAACAAGCTCTCCAAACAATGGAGAAGTATGAGCAATAGGAGATCTGCAGTGTCTGTTGTGGGGTTTTTTTTGTTTTTGTTTTTTTTTCTGTGAAAAATGATGAACATCCTAAGTAACAGGATCTCTTCCATCAGAAGGGGGAACTTTTATAGTGCCTATGTAAAAATTATGACATTGTTAATAAAAACATCTAAAACTTGGCAAAATAATTGTGAACCAAGTATTTCCCCAAAATTTTTAAATTTTTCTCAAAAGTCTTGAGAATCAGGATATTATAGATATTTTTAAGTCATACCTTTTACAGCAGAAACAACAATCTTTACATTTAACAATTTGTACCTCATAAAGTGTGTTATATGTAGTAACGGTCACTGTATTTGTGTGCAGCATCAACCTTTCTCCAAGAAGTGTGAAAAGGCTGTGAGTATGCATGATTTCAACTTTTCTCCTGGAAGAGAAAACAAAAACATTAGGCACATGATGAGCATTTTAAGTAAATGCAAGATAAAACCCAAAAGCCAAGTGTTTTGATGCTGTACTAAAAAGCTTCCAAGCTTGCCATTTTATATTTAAGATATTTCCCATAATGAACGCAATTGTGCAAATATACAAAGATTCTTGGAAAACAATGTTATATTTAGGATAGACATTTGTATAAAATAAATCACACATCATTCTCAAAGTCAACTCCTATCTTACTCAGGGTAAGAAAGTTCAAGATGTGCACAGGCTGGTTAAAATGTTATCACAGAAGAACACACCTTCTGTCACATCACAAGAACTCAGGACAATCCAACCTCATATTTTCTAACATTAATTACAGAATTGGTTGCGTTGGAAGCAACCACAGTGGGTGATCTGGGCCAGCCTCCCTCAGATTGCTCAAGCAATCTGCAGGTGTTAATACATATACATATATATGGTACAAGAGAATACCCTATATATGTGTGTGTGTATATATATATATATATATATATGTATAAAAGATTTTCAGTAACACCTTTTTTCTTTATATATCATTCTCTCAGGAAGCCAAAATAATTCAATCTAACATATGTTGCAATAAAAAAGAAATAAAATACAGAAAACTTATGAAATTCTACATGATTGAAGTGTATTTCACACCTAGAACCCAAAACTATTCAAATCTTTAAAAAGTGGAGAAGAAAGCAGCACATATCAATGAATTCCCCTTGTCCCTAAGCCCCACCCTTTTAAAATGGGGTATAACATCATAAATAGAGTACTTCTCATACTTTGCATCACTAAATTTGGCTGCGACTACAATGGATATAAAATAAAAATTATTTTTCAAAATAAACAATAATCTATATTAAAGCAGCAAAAAATGCAGTAATATTTCTAAAATTTTTTATGCATTCAAAAAATAAGCAACTGTGTTTTCACGATTATCAGTGAAAATAACACAAATTATAAAGATTCATTCTAGAACTTTTGAAATGAATAGATTATTTTATAATTTTCAAAGTAAGTACCACAAAAGAGAGTTGCAACAACTTACAACAGTGTGTACTTTTCTATGCACAGAAGGGAATTCATGAGTTAATCATGAGAAAACCTACAGGTATTTGAAGTAGAAATCCATTAGGAGGTTTAAATGTGTGGGTAAAACCCAAAAGTAAACAACAAACGATTATTTCAAGTGGTTGCATAGAAAGAATAAAATATGGTAGAAAAGGAAAAAAAAACCAGGATTTTGTCAACTGCTAAGTTTAGACAAAGTAGTCTATCATCACAGATCACAAAGAAAAATCAATTAAGTTATTCAGGTTCTCATCTAACACATTACTGGTCGTTTCTGAGAATCAATTACTTCTGCTCTATAGCTTAATCTGTGATGCATATGAAAATATGAACTACAGCAGCAGTAATTGGTTAGTACCTAGACATTTGTTAGTAATTTTGTATTGGTTTAGATTTCATAAATCATGTAACATCTCTTTATGCTATTCTGCTTCTGTGTATTACAGTGCAATTCCTGTTTCCTGTACTGTGAAACAGCAATATAAGAACTTTATAACACTTCTGGTTGACTTTTCATTTTACAAAGTCCTGTGTATGCACACATATATATGTGAACAAAAAGGCACAAGCACTAGTTGTAAAACATGAAATGGAAATGCATTTTTACTTGCTAAAATCTACATAAAATATGCACACTTGCAGATGTTCAGAGGTCTAAAAATTAAAAAAAACTTTGACAGTTACACAGAGTATTCAAGTGGATTTCAATCCCTCCAATTACATGAAAAATAAAGTTAATTTTTCCTAAGTACATATGTTCACTCAACAATAGAAACTACACTGATATACCCATAATTGCAAATAGATGTTAAATTAAAATTTCAGCTTCTGAAAAAACCTCTTTTCTTTTTTTTGTAACCATAGAATATGTTGAGTTAGGAGGGACACACAAGGATTACTGAGTCCAACACCTGGCCCAGCACAGCAAGAGTCACACTATGTGCCCGAGAGCATGTCCAAATATTTCTTGATTGCTGTCAGGCTCAGTGCTGTGATCACTTCCCTGGGGAGCCTGTTCCAGTGCCCAACCACCCTCTGGGTGAAGAATCTTTTTCTAATATCCAACTTAAATCTCCCCTGATACAGCTTCAGGCCATTCCTGTGGGAATGGGTCCTCTGTCAGTGGTCACCACAGAGGAGAGATCAGTGCCTGCCCCTCCTCTTCCCCTCATGTGGAAGTTGTAACTGCAAACCCCTCAGTCTCCTTCAGGCTGAACAGACCAAGTGACCTCAGACACTCCTCATGTAGCTTCCCTTCAAGGTCCTTCACCATCTTTGTTGCCCTCCTTTGGACACTCTCCAATAGTTTAATGTCATTCGTACATTGTGGCACCCAAAACCGCCCCCAGCACTGGAGGTGAGGCCACCCCAGTGCAGAGCAGAGCAGGACAATCCCCTTCCTTGCCTGGCTGGTGACACTGTGCCTAATGCACCCCAGATATAGGTTGCTACTTGATTTTCCAGATAAGGGATAAACATTTTTAATAAATGTATTTAATTGGATAGAGCCAGGCTTCTGACAAGTCAAACCTTCATCTGGTGTATCATACTTAATCCAACTCCTATCAATGTGAATGGCTTTTACTAAGTAATATTTGAAAAGTCCTTGGAGATTCTTGAGTGGACTATCAATTTGCTTTATTAATTCCCAGAACAGTATTCGACTTGCTGGATCCCAAAGGAAAAATCCCATTTAGAAGCATATTCTCAACTAACTGTCTTTCAATTACACAGTCATATTTTATTGATCTTACTGAGAAAAGCATTTCTAGCAATTCCACACTCTGGCTGGACTCCTACCTCCTTTCCTTTCAAATGAGGCTAACATGAAGAAGTCTCTTGTGAAGCATGTGGTTAATTTTTATAATACACAGCCTCCCACTAAAATTCCATTTTGGGCTAATCCCAGCAGTGATCTTGCCACATGTAAGAGGGTAAAAATGAGCAACGGCAGGCTATGCAGCACTGCATGATTGTTAGTGCTTTCTTGACACTATAATATGGAATATCAGACTAAATAAACCCATTTAGAGACATCAGGTCTTTTTAAATTGGAATATTTCTTGCTGCCACATTTTCTATATGAGTATTTCTTGCACAGAGATACGTCCTTACCACCTTTTTTAAACACCACTTGCTTGATGTATCTGCTTTTCCTTCTGAAACATTCCCATGTCAATAAAATATTCTATTTAATTTTTCCCACCCTTCTAAAACTATTTTTAGAAGTGCTGCCCTGAAAATTTTATTGCAATGACACTGATAATTCCAGAAGCAAATTTTAGATCATACTCATGTGTTTCCTGTTAACTTTAGCTGAACATGCAATATATAGTTATAAGATATATTTCTGGGAAATGTTTTTCCCTTGTTTTAAAACTTGAGTTTCAGCATATCATATATCTGAAAGACAACAAATGTATTGTTTTAAACATTGTAGTAACAGCAAGTTAACTGAAAAAAATTATCTCATTTATAAAGCTAAGCGTGTACAAATTATTAATCAGAAAACCTACTAATTTGAAGTAATTTCTAAAGTCTGACAAAGAATATACAGTAGTCATGATAAAAAGACAAGGAGAACTGTGAACTTAAATACACCACTAGAAAAATTGTAAAACAACACTTACTTATGACCCAAATGTTTAAGAAAATATCCAAGGACCTTCAAAGCTTGCACCCATATACTTTCACTTTTGGAAGCCAATAACTTATAAATTACTCTAAAACAGAAAAACAAATTCAAGCTCAAGCATCACATATATACATTGTGTTACTAAACATCACATTGTGTTACTAAACATCACACATTTAGCTTGTATTTCACTGAGAAAGGATATTTACTAATAAATAAATAAAAAAAACAATTTACACAAAATAGGATATACTGAAAGAAACAAGAGCACCATAAGAGTTCATTTATGAGTTTTTGAGGTTGGAGACATGGTGTAGTTTGGGTCAGTTCAATGTCTTATGACAGAAAGTAACATCCTATCCTATACTTCTGTCTTGGAACAACCAAATAAAAGACAGTCTGAGCAGTTGTAGCTTAGGACAAGAGAAGCCAATTGGAACATATAAAGTCATATCCTGGAGTATCTGGATGCTAGTGAAAATCTCCTTTCATTACACCATCTGTTTTTAAATCTGGATTAAAAAAAGTGCCTCGAATATTAACTAATCTAATGACTAAATATTCAATTAATATGATAGGCTTAAGCACAAATTATGCAGTCTCTCAGAAAGGAAACCAGCCTTGATCTGAAGTCACCAAGAGACAGAAAACATTACCCTTTCCCTGCACTGTTCTGCATCAAATTTTTGAATTTATATTTTAGTTTCCCATTAGAATAAGCTTGGCTTTAGCTTTCAGCCATTCTTTCTAGTCTCCTCTCCACTAAAAACTGCTTTTTCAGACAATATCCTCCTCTTTTGAAATGACTTCTGCTATTACCAAATGAACTCTGGGGATTTTGTCCTCTGACATCTCAGGCAAATTAACCCCTAATTTTATGTAAGGTTTTGGGGGTGCTTTGTTTTGTTTTTCAAACACTTAAAAGTTGTAATTCTGTGCATTCTCCACACTTCTACAACACAGACTTTCAAGAATGAAGACTGCACTATCAAACATTTTTAATATCAGTACCACAAATGTTACATAAAGATGTCTCCAGTCTTCCAGATCAGACTTACCCTTCTTCGAAAAATGACAGGAATAGAATTCTGGCTGAATACAAACTATAGGCAGAAAGCAAAGTCCTAACCATGAGTCGTCCCTTCAACAAGCATTGTCATTCAAACAGTTTTAAGTACATCTCTTTCTACAAAGGTCTTAGCATTTAGGCAAAATGGAGCTTGAATCTATCAAGTAGTAGATGCTGTGGGGTTTTTTTCCCCTTTTACAAGCCCTTTGCATTTTCAAAGTATTTACAGAACAGTACAAAGTAAAATTTCATATTAAATATTAAATTATTAACATGAAGATTGTTAGTCGCTGAAAAAAATTATATTACCAAATTAGGCATAAACTCCCCCCAAAATAACACTTCTTTGGGAATTATCTGTTATTAATTTTATCGCCAAACAGATAAACACATTAATTCCACTTTTTTCAGACAAAATGTGAGAGGCTAGGGCATGGTTTCTTGTTTTCCTCTTCTCCCCAGAGAATGTTAAACATACAAAGAAAGAATATTTAAAATTATTCTGAGATAGATACACAGCTATGCGATGCATCTTGTTAATTACATGTTCTATTTGAGATTGAGACACAAGTAAAACAGTACAGTTACTTTGAAATATCATAATGCTAATCTTAAGTGGAAATTCTTTTTTTCTGCCAACGTATTGAAATCATTCATTTTGTCAAAAAATGAAGCCTAAGTTAATGAAATTGAAGTTTAAAAGATCAGCAAGGGTGATATTTATGTAAAAAAGAAGCAAACAGGAGAGTGATGATACTGGAACTACTTTTGAGGTATTTTCTCACTTCACTCTCTTACCGTATCCCATTTCTCTGATCAAAGGCAGGAATCATGGATGCTGGGTGTTCGGACATTAGTGCCACTAGCAGCTGCAGCACATCATGAATATTTTCATCCTGTATGACAAGCACCAACGTTATTCTATAAACTAACCTCAAAAACAAGCTTCCCATAGAGCTGGTACAATTAGTTACAATAAAAGGTAGGTAATTACAGAAATGTACCTCATGCATTGTTAATAAGTAATTTAATATGCTCTGCAGTTCATCTTCTTTCACTCCTCGATCCTAAGAAAAAAAAAGGGCCATTATTCAGAGAAAATACATTCCTCAGGTTTGGAATATTTGGACCTAGCCAGATAATTCTACAGCTTTTTTATTTGAATCTAAAAGACTAAATTCTCTCTATCATTCTTCAGCTTTTATCACATTGACAGTTGAAAACAGTATGAGGTCATATTATTTTAGTGTGGGCCCCCAGACACTACAAACTGTTACTGTTACTCCTCCAGTTTGTGAGACAGAACAGAAAATACTGGTTTTCAGTCTAGTCTCAAATGACTTATTAACCCTCAAATAGTAGCATTCAGCTGTAACAGAGGTAGAACCAACAAGAAGGATAGAGCAATAAAAAGCTTGACAACTGCAATTATGTTTTTCATTTGACCCCTTTATTAATTTTTTTTAAAAATGGCAATAATTTAAATAAAAATAGTTTATATATTGCGTATAAATACAATAACCATTTAATGAAATAGACACGTAAGAATTTGGTGAGGTAAATAAATTTTGTATGGATTTACTGGTTCTCTCTTGATTAGAAGATGTGCATGAACATTAAATTAACCAGAAAAAGACAATACTGGACAGATATTACTGATTTTCTACTACAAAAGATACTATTACAAGTATGTACTAGTATATCAATGTTTTCACTCTGGAATAGACCATTTTACCTTCAAGATAAGTTGTTTCAAGAACAGAAGCATAAATGCCCTTAATGATATGATTTCTTTCTGGGAGGGCCGAGGACCATCTGGAAGAAACAAAATATAGCACTTTTAAATATAAACTAATTCCTTTAATCACTGCAGCTTCTTAAGGAAACCACAGTTCCTATAACAGATTTAGAACTCTACTCTTATATAAAAGTTCATATTTGCAAATGATATCATTTATAACCTTCCAGAATCATATTTTTCAGCACAATATATTTAAGGATAAGTGATGTTCCATTTGGAAAAAAAAGAAATCCATATTATATTTTACTTAGTTTTTTAAAGGAAACAGAAAGATGAAAGATAGTAATAAGGTGATAGTAATAGATATACAGAAATTTATGATAAACAACTTGGAACAACTAAACCCCTATGTTAAATACCATCTGAATGAAAACCAACAGAGAAAGGATTTATAAAATATTAGTGGTAGCCATTACCCGTAGCAGAAACCAAAGCCTTTTAACCAAAGTGAAACTACTACCTAAAGAAAATACTCAATTTAAACCAGGAAAAAAATGTAATCTATAATACTTTAAGCAATTGTGCTTTATGAAGTGTATTATGCAAACAGAAATATCTAAAAAAGCCAGAGCTCTAACAACCATAGTAATTTAAAACTGTTTCTATTGTATTTTCCATTTTCCTTCTTCATAAATATTGCAGTTGAAGTGGAAATTCTTTTAAGTTCCTGCTTTTCAGACAATGCATGGCATAGACAGTCTTAAATTTTGTACAGTAAAAATAAATGCAGCTTAAATTACTTTTCCATCAGCCATTTAATCTTACACTGATAAACATAGATCAAAGTTTAGAAACAATCTATGCCTTATTATTTCCAATACAGATGAATACAGCTTTTTAATGAAGATTTTCTAGTTGTCTTTGGTGACGCTTTTTGAAGTGAAGCCACTGCTTTACACACAGTAATTCAAGTTTGAAACAAGGGAAAACCTTAAGGGAAGGTATATTTGTTTCACCAGGAGGAACAAAAGGAATGGCTAATGTACTCAAGTTTTCTTTCCTGTTTAGGAGTGGAAAGAGGAGAACTGCGTACTCTTCAGAAAAAAGCAAGTAAATCTCAAGCTGTCCACCCACTGTTTGCAAGAACACTAAGGGTATTGTAATAAAAAAGTCTATCAGATAGGCTTCAAAGACAGAAGACTATTTAAATTAATTAATTATAGTGGCACCATGAAACATCTGTTTTCCACTGTAAAAACAGAAGTCAGTTGGATTTTCTTCTTTTGGTACTAGATGCAACTAGATATTGCATGATTGTTTAGCAATGGTGTGCTTGTTATCAGCAAGCTATTTTTATCTATTAAATATATAAATATTATATTTTTATATAATTTAGCTCTTTCCCCCCTAATTTCAATGCAGATTCAATTTCCCTAACTGCATCACAGAAATTTCTTTCTTTGTACACCCTCTTCCCTCCTACACCTTATTGGGATTCAGTATCAGACAATATCTGAAAAAAACAGGACTAAAAAAAAAATTTGACATTTCTTGAAAAAGCATTTCCTGCTCTTTCTGAAAGACTGTAATTATGGAAACAGAATACAGACAATGGAGAGGACTGCAAAACATTTCTATAACAGAAATTGTAAGGATACATCAAAAAGAAGATATTCCAGTTCAACTGGGAACCTCTTCAAAGACACATGAGTTTTATACTACTTCTTCATGTACCCACTCATTTCCCTGGAGATGTGTGACAACCTTGAAAAGGGTTCTTCTACATGAAAAGGATACCAAAGGAGTTGTTGCTTGCAGACTATATGCCAAGCAGGTAAAGTGTAATTTTCCCTTCAGTCCTCTAGCACTAGTTATTTCTTGTATTTTAGTTGGGTCATGAAGCTTCTATGCTCTAGAATCAATATAAAGGGACAGCTGCCACCCAAAAGACTTCATTAATTTCAAAAATTAAAAGAGGATTGGCAAGGAAAAATAAGACAGGTTGGAGAAACTAGAGACTATGTAATGACCGGATAGCTACAAGGAATGGAAGAAAGGACTGCAGCAACATGATGTAATGATCGTCTGATTCAGACTGAACAGAATTAAATAGGAAGTTCTAAAGTTACCTAAAGCAGATTTTCCACAATAATTTTTTATATCATCACAGTTTTTTACTTCATTACTAATTAAATTATTTCATCCCTAGTTGAAGATTTGTTTTTAAAATGTATTATTAACCAAACAATGGTGTAATTTATCCTATAATTTAAAAAAGTATACATTATCCACACATATACTGAGGCAAAAAAAGACAAGTAGACAGTGTTTTTCAACTCAAGCATTGCAATGTAGTTTTTTTTACTGTCTATTAATCTTTGTGTCCATCACTGCATATGGACAATTCAGTGTCACCATCACTTGGACACTGATAGTCAGCACTGCTAAAGACTAAAACCAATCTCAAATTAGATCAGCTATGAAGATAATACTTTCGGTACAGCAACCATAAATCCCTAATACAAAATAGTAACATTCTTTTTAATTGGCAAAGAAAAAGGATGCCTCCCTTATCCCACACGAGGATGAGTCATTAAAGAATTTCCTGCTTTTAGATTTCTTTATGTATGTATTTTTCACAGAGCCCATAATTTGCGTCAGATTTCTTAAATATACACTCACGAGTTTGCCAGCTTTATCCAGACAAAAATAAAATAAAAAAAAAATTATTCAATTCATCCCTGCAGCAGAGAGAAATTATAGGGGCACAGACCAGAAGTAAACAAGAGGAAAAAAGTAAACATATTCACAGAGTTAAGTACAATCAGTAGTGCTGTGAAAAAAACCAAAACAAACCAGAAAACAAACAACAGGAACAAGAAAACCCCAAAACTGATTGGGAGCTTTGAATAACAAAAATTAATGATTTCTAATTCTGTCTTTGGAAATAGAATTACGTTATCAGTTCAACCAACAACCAAATGTAATGTTCTTTCATCTGCTTGATTTTTTTTTTTTAGTATGTAAAAAGCATGATTTTTCTACTCCTTAAATTAAAAAAAACATGATACAGATGGGAGAATCTCAGCTCCACACACACATAAATAACATCATGTGATATGTGCATCACAGAGGCCCTAATTTTCTCTGCTGTATATCTAACAGGAATTGAGTTCCACTCAAACCCAGCTCCTGAAATAACTCCGTGGAACTTTTTCTATTTACAAAAAGAAAAACTATAGTTACTCTATCCTCATAATAATTTCTGCAATTCCCACTTCCACAGCCCATGTTCAAAAATATTGGACATGAAAAATATTCTTGAAAACTAATTAGCACGACATAACTTGTACTTTAACCGGCATGCATTCTGTGATACTACTCCTAAAGGTAGTACTTATTCAGAGTTAGAGTGAGAAGGACACACGAAACACCAATAGAGAGAGAAATGCTTGGCCACTCAGTTCAGGAATGAACTGAACCACACAGTATTTGAGAACTTAAATGCACATTTCTCTCATACAACACAGGCTCCCCAAGGGAGTGGTCACACCACCAAGCCTGCCTGACTTAAAGAGTTGGGACAATACTATCAGGCACAAGGTGTTACTCTTGGGGTGTCCTGTACAGGGCCAGCAATTGGACTTGATGGTCCTGATGGGTCCCTTCAAACTCAACATAAAATAAAATAATCACAAAAATATTTTTCATTCCACTGCCTGCTTTTGTTGTGTGTTCATACTGCAATGGCTGGATGATCCTATTATCTTTATTGTGTGGGTTTTAACAAAATATTAATGCCATGCATGTGGCAAATAAAGGTAACAGCTATAACCATAGTCTAAGTGTAAAAAATAAAAAATAAAATTTAGATTCTTTTCTTTGGAAATTAGTTTGACTGTTTAGGTTCTTACTAAAAAAAAAATTCAAACAAGCAACGCTAGAAGAAAAGCGTAACTCATAATTTTAAACAGACAACTTGTCTCGACTATATGGATCTACATCTAAAATGTAAAACCTACTAAGAATAATTACAGACTAAGTTGATACTCTTACACTCTGAAACAATGTTTCCAGTAACTCAGAAGGAAATGGGAATACAAATATGAATTCAGTATTCCGAACCTAAGAAGAAACACCAGCGTGAAACGGGAAACCAATAATGAAAGAGAAGGTACAAAACCAAATTTAAAATAAGTACCTGAGCCATTTAAAATGTTATAAAATTTCATTTTAAAAAATGCATTTACACCTCCCATTTTATAAGCTGATTACTAGGAGAAGCAAAAGAAAAAGGAAGTTTTTTTTAAAAAAACACATTTGGCAATTGAGAAATTTCAATATTGAGCTCCTTTGGCTTTAAAATAAGGGCTACTAAACTGTCAGTGTGAAAACTCACCCACTTTGTGCTTTATTAAGACAGGGGAGGCAATAAAACCCTGAAGAAGAAAGAGTAACTGTCTGCAAGTAATAGTAAATCAAACTACTAATATTAAAAAGTGTTTCAGTATCTCCACATAAACGATGACATGCCTAGAAGACAAGAAAACATCACACTACTAAAATGTCTGCATGAATAAGCTTACTTCCTAATATGACAGCAAATTATTTGAAGGCACTTTAGCACATGCAGTCAAATTTTAGATATTGGCATGAGTAAAGTCTTCTCCAGATCTGAAAACCTCATGTCAAGTCAGCCTAGAATTTCAGCTCCAATTTACTCACATGATGACGTTTCTTCTGTTTCATACACAAAAAATTAATGTTTATAGAAAATGGGTCCTATTCTTCCATTTTGAGATATCAAATGCTACGTGAAATGCAGCAACTTTAAATTTCAAATAACTGTATCTTTACACTGCAACTATCTTACTGTAACAAATATCTTTTATACATTATTCTACATTTCAACAAATTATAAACTTTCTGGCAGTAGTAGCTGCAGGCAGGCTAATAAAAAATTAACATGAAGCCAAAATCCTGTAAGAGTTACCTCTTCTTAGCTATTGGGACTGGTGAAGTTACAAGATGCTGAAAACAGAGGTGAAAATAAAAAAGCCTTAAGTGTAATAACTACAGCTACTTCCAGGAATGTATTCTATGACTATAAGCCATCTGAATCAGCCAGGCCTGCACTTAATGTTAAAAAACCCATTTGGTAAAGAAAAAGTGATGTAACATCCAGGTGATTAAATATTTGTTAAATCCATTGTTAAATATTTTCCGGAATTCTATCAGTTGCTGGCAACTAATGTGGATTTCATAAAATATCTTTCATGAAATAAAGTTAATATGAAATTAAATTTAGCAACCCATCACCTTAGCAATTATTATATTTTCACAGTCGTTTGCTTGCAAATCACCACATTTATTACAGCTCTATCAGTCAGAAGCAGAAGTTATCTGTGAAATAATAGCAAAAAAAGCCCCAGTGGTGATTTGCATGAAGAAAACTCCATTAGCACATCTCTCGCTAAGATCCTCCTCTCTGATAGGCTGACATCCTTCAGTGCAACACAAGAAAAACCACTCTTACAGACAGAAAAGAAACTACTAATTCTTTGTAGTTGTATCAATTGCACAGGGCTTTCTGCAGGCAAGAAGGAAGAGGATAAGGAACAAGGAAGAAAGATGATATTAAACTTACAAAAAGTCCAGTTTATCTATAAATCTAACTAAAGACAAAATGACGAATTCAGATATAGTGGATCATAACATGTTTTTTGAAAATATGCATAACCTCAGTTTATAAAACACTACTTTATTGAGGCCTTAGAAATTTTGTTTTTTGTTGTCAAACTACTACACCAAGCACCCACTAATTTACACCTTTCAGGGACTGACCTGGTTGCCTTCCAGATAAAAAAAAGGAATCTTGTCTGGAACTGACACAAATGAGAGGAGAATGTACTACACTCTGAATGAAAGAAAAGCTAGGGATGCAAACCAGCCATATCTATGCTGAATTTAGAGTTAACTGATTCATTTCTCATTCCTAATTTTGTATCCTTGTGTACCTCATGCCTTCTGTTCAGATTTTGATGAATACATTATATATTTTTTGAAGCTATGCAACTAGCTTTACACATACAAATACTCAAAAAATACAGCTAACTGCAAAGAGGCAGATCTGAGCAAGATAAAAACAATCCATTCTTCCTACAGAAAGAAATGTCACTGATTCCACAAAGAGCAAACCTATCCAGAGGGAAGCAGTCTGTAATATGCAATCCATTTTCAAAGTGCTGTTAGGTAGTAGTATCATGACACAGAAGCACAGAAATTTTTTAGATTTAAACAAATATTATAGAAAAAATAATTTAAAAAAGTAATCCCAGCCATAACAAGTAGACTGTATTATCAAACTTTCATTCTCAAGCTAGTTGAGGAATTTTCCAAGTCTCTCCCTAGCTGTAAATATGGTTGACACCTGAAAACTTCACCTCACAACAGCTGGGTATTCAACAGTCACAAACACAATGTATATAAGCTGATTAATTGAGTTTTAAACATCCCAAATCCTCACTGATCTCAGATACAGTTAATTTGCCTGATGGTAAAACAGTACCTGTGCAGCATAACAGTATAAACCTCAACAGAGCAGCTCTCTGAAAGTATGAATCTGGATAAAGCCACTCCCAGGGCAGGATTCCATTGACCCTGATTTCAGACATCAACAGTGTAGTTCCCACACCAGACCAGCTTCCAACCTCCCACTGAGGGTAGTGGAGACCTAATCAATAGAGGCAACACAGCCTAGGAAGTGACTGTGTTTCAAACAAAGCCTTTCTCAAGTGCCTGTCAATCAGAGGTAAGACACAGCTTCCTAAACTTACTTACTAGTGTAAGTTGTCATGCCACAAAGCATGCAAAATATCTACCCAAAACACGCAGATTTGGTGTTGGATACACAAGAAACCTGCATCCTTCTGAGAGACGGGTGAGATGCCCCACTGAGACTACAATGATCCTAGAAACCTGTACTAAGGCAACTGAATCCTGCATTCCACAGTGCATAATCAGCAGACATCTAGCCCAAAAGGAGACATCTTCACTGCAGGCACGAAAAAAAAAAAAAAAAAAGAAATTAACTCTATTTTGGCAGCAGGAATCCAGAATCAGAGTAAGTGGATAATATAATTTATCACTGACAAAGACTTCAAGCTAATTAAGTAACCACCACAGGTAATTTTCATTATCTAGGATTTTAAACCTTTCATTTAAATGAACAGAGAACAGTGGGCTTTTGTTAAGTGTTCTAAAATAAATTTTAATAATTCTTGAAGACTACTCTTAATCTAATATTAAACTATGTGAGAACTATATATGTGATCCAAGATCCTAGAGCAGCTCTGTGACCTTCAACACCTTCATTGCCTATTAGGACACCTAATCTAGGAAAAGAACTGTTACTTACGGTTTTATGTATTAAAAAAAAATATTGAGGGAAACACCTATGCATACAGCTCCCTTACAAATAAGAATTACCCAATAATTAATGCATGAGATATGTAATACTCATGAATATTAGTGACGTGTACTAAAAACATTCCCCAATGATTCAATTTCTCAGCATGACACTAATCGTTACACAATAAAAATAATTAATAAATTCTCCTTTATCAGGTAGCTTTTCAGAGACTTTCAGCCAAATCCTTCCTGCTTTACACAAGTAGATAGCTAAATTTAATGGCATTACAGCCAGAATGTATAGGATTAGAATGATCTGCTCTGGTTAATACACATCTGTAACATGCAGCGCTCAACCAGTATCCATTATTGCATTTTGTTGGTGCTGTCATTCAGTAGCTCCTGTGCTAAGCTAAGTACATCACTTTAAGTAAAGTTAAATACATCTCTATTTTATAAGGACAGAGAAAAAAATATAATTGAACTGGAAATACAGCTTCAAAGACCTCTGCAGTGAGAACTAGAAGTTTACACTCTGTTTTCAAGATCACTTAATACTACTAATCACTCAAAACAAACAAAGCTTTCTTTGGCATATGAAATACATATAATGTTTCCTCTTAATTACAGAAGAGGAAAAATCCATCTTTTTAATATGTCTCCTAAAGTATGCTCACATAAGTATGTGCTACGTGACTGGAAACCAGAGTCCAAATCTTCTGGGAATACATATAAACATAAATTATCAGCATGGGTTTATGATACACCAAAAAGTAATTCCATAGTCCTTCTGATAACCGCTGGCATCAACTATTGCCATTTATTTACCTCCTTGTCTACAGATCCAAGGAGCTTTCAGACACTTACATCATAAACCTACTTACAGGAGAGATGCTTATATTTTCCTCCTTACGTGTTGCACTTACCCAGTCCCTTAGGAGTAATGCCACTGCTGTCAGCAGGGTTGACCACCCAGTAGTAGTATTTCAGCGTGTGCATTAGCTGCAGCACGGTGCCCACTCTGCGTATGGTGTTATAGATAGTGGCAGTACCAATGAATTCAGCTGACAGGTAGGTGTACAAAGAGAGCTGCACCTGAGGAATGAAGTAGTTTTCCACATAAATGTAACCTCTGTATTAGTAACCTTAAATAGCAGGGGTCTTTTGAGAATAGACTCTCTATATGATATAAAAAATTGAAAAACAAACTACAACTCTGGTTAGGGCAGGGTAACCTAGGAATGGTGCCTTGGAATGGTTTAAGTAATGATAAACATATTGGCTTCTTTTCTATTTGGACATTTTATACAAGAAGTATATATTTTCAGTTTTTAGGATAATACTACTTTTCCCTTAGGTTCACATATCTCAACTATGATTGCTCAGGAAAACAAATAATTCATTATTACCAGAGATCATAACAATAACATTTTAGAGATTTTATCAAACTAGAATACATAGTTTGAATTAAAATGAGAGCTTACATTAATATGTAACAAAACACATTTTGTCTGCAACTAAAAATACAAAATTTTATGCTTAATCTGTAGGAAAACCACATAATATAATCACTGAAAATAGGACTGGTTCTGTCTGACTATATGAAAATACTTGAAACAGTATTTTCATATAGTCAGACAGAACCTTAGGCAATAATTTAACTGTTTTTAGGAAATTAAACAAGACATTGGAGTATATAGTTAAGCATTGTACAGACTTCATGATCTAAAAACCATTCCTATTACCATGTTTATAAAAAGAACACCTAAAAGAGAAAAAACAAAAACTTAAGTAGAATGTTATAAAAAAAAAATGTATTTAATTTTGTTGTAGGAGAGTCATAACATTATTCAAGTGAGCCATTACCTTTGCAGGGGTATGTATCCAGATAGTGGGATTAAAAAGGATGTGATCACATAATTGCTTCAGTAGAGGTGCTCCATGAGATAATCCATCCAAATATTTTGCAAATGACAAAAATTGCTCCAGAACTGCTCTGGTAATATGAACTCTAGATGACTGGGGGGAAAATAATCAGAATGAAAAAAAGATAAAGAAAAAAATCTTCTTTAATATAATTACAGCAGAACTATGAAGCAGTATTTTCACCTGGCTCATCATTACTAAATACATGCAGCCTGGCATGTTTTGATACTACTGAATATGAAGACAGTTTATACTTTCTAACAATATTAATGGTCCTAATGGCTATATTTAACAGGTTAAAATATTCATCAATAACTTTATTTTTTGGTATTCTGGTATTTTGCTTACTTGGGATTAATTTTATTAGAATCCAGTCAGGATCCTACAATTTAAATTCTTGAAAACTTCATCTGAAGTCCTTATCTCTTCTTAAATTTAAGAAGCATCTGACTGAAATTGGATGTCTCAGTGCGTGAACACACATTATTGGGAGACTTCCTTTTGTTTCTTGAACTTCAGTAGGTATTTGAAGGAGTTAGGTTCATGGTTTCCTTAAATTTCAAGACTCTCTCAGTTTCAAAGCATATGCCATAAAATCACTGTTGAGACCTGCTCCTATGCAGTAACTTGGGATGAGGACTTTGACAAACTTCTTTGTATACTAAATTAACAGATGAATAAATAGTAAAAAACTCAAAACATCCTTCTCCACGAAATGTCAAGCACTGAAATAGGCTGCTCAGGAAAGTGGTGGAATCACCACCACCCCTGAGGTACTTAAAGTTGTGTAGATGTAGAACTGAGGAACAAGGCTTAGTGGTGGACTTGGCAGTTCTGGCTTAACAGTAGCCTCAATTTTAAAGGTCTTGTCTAACCTAAATGATTCTGTGATTCTATTTATTAATTATTTTTAATGTTGTAAGTACAATCTGGGAATATGGAGATTTATTACTTTTAGAACTAAAGTCTACTTTTGTCAGTAATACAAATTCAGCCTGGATGCTGTATTTCCTTTGGCTTGTACATCAAAATTCACAATAAATAATCTGCAAATAATAATAAAAAAAATACTGTTTGGAAGTTCAAGTAAAAAAAAAAAGGTCTCTGTCTTCTCTGAAGTATTTGATTACATGCAAATGAACAACAGATACAACAGATAATTTAGAAATAATAAAATCGAGACAAGGAAACAAAAGGATTTTTCCCCACCATATGTGCCAACTGAATATAAGCATATATTGAAAAAAATAGAATACATCCTTTCAAAAGACTATAGCTAAATTAATATAATGTAAATAACCCACCCAGAAAACAACATATGTTTTAAGAATTATGCTGTGATCAATGGAAATCCTTTAAATATTCACATGCTTGGGTCTAATGAACAGAGCAGGTGTTAATTAGAAGAGCATGCAAACTTTTTTAAAAAGAAAATAATGTACAAATTCTACATTGATGTATTCCATGTGTATAAAGCACAGTGCCCTATTCAGGAGAAAGCCCTCCATGAGGGCTCACCAGTCTGCCTGTGTGTAGCTCACCAAAATAAAGCTATCAGCTTTGCAAAATCATTCTGGTTATGGCACAAGAAAACCTACCCTTGGAAAAAAAACATCACCTTAGGTTAGCTCTTTGAAATTCTAAATCACACCTGCTTAGTAGTAAAAACAGAAGCATAGAAAATTTGCTTTTAGGTATTTAGTGAAGATATTTCCCTAGCCACAAAGAACAAAGGGAACAGAATGAGAGAAACTACTTATCTTTCTTCTTTAAAATTCAGAACATTTTTGAAAGGTGATACTATGATTTTTTTATCTTCTGCTTAAAAGATTGCTATGCTCACCTCATGGTAATAAAAGCCCAGTATTCAAGAATGTCAGAGCCATGAGCTTCATAGGACCATCACTATCTTAGTATAGCTGACAGTAGTTTGGTCTCAGATTATTTGGATTATTAAACTCCAGTAACAGAGTGTAAAGAGGCAGGGGATGTTCCTCAGACAACTGTACTGAACCTCAGATTTTTGATAACTGCTCATCATGCCTGAAAATCAGCATGTACAGGCAATGTCCCTTGCAACTGTTTCTTTCAGAGATTAAATTCTGTTAGTTTTTCTTCTTCAAAACACAGGGCAACTATTTCAACAATTTCAGAATTGAGTCACAGAAGATCAATTTAACTTTTATTAACCTACACACACAAAAATTAAATCTCACTTATGATACTTCTGCTATGTTTGTACAAACTAGAAACAAAACAACTTTCCTAAGCAAGTTTTGGGGAGACAGAAAGTGCAGAAATAAAAAGTGATTTAACTTTAAAGTTATTCAGAACCAGATTTAAAGTAAGAACGTGAATAAGAAACAGAACCACCTCAAGAAAATTGATTCTTTGAATACTGGTATAAAGGAGGATGAGGAAGGTGAAGAGACTCCTGTAGACAAGTTATACAATATTTTTAATTTGTGATACATATATACCACAAATACATTTTATTCCACCAGACATTTGAGCCATATGATTGAAAGTACCACAATGACAGTAGAAATACTAGGAACAAAGATAAAACCCCTCCAAACGTACCTTTTCAAGGAGATAGCCAATGACTAGAAAGCCTTTTCCACCAAGCATTTGTTCTTGCATGGCTACTGAACTCTTAAGAAGCTCAACCAAGAAAGCCAATAGGGTAGCACTGCATGTAAAGAACAAGATATTTTTCAGATTAAAAATGTTGCTTTCTCAATAAGCACTAGCTATTAAGTAAATAGAAGTAGGCTTAAAGTGGTGAACAACTCCTTAAAAGAACACAAATCTTATTTTTCCTGTTGAGAAGTTTCTTCAGTGATTTTTCACATGGTAGAAGTAGGAATTCATACTCTTACAAGCACTGTCAGAACTCCTGGTTTGACCATGACTGTGCTATGCTTTTCACTTCCAGTCCTGGATTTTGCAGTTCTAGCCAAAGTTTTGGCAGCTGAAAGAGGCAGAAGACACCGAGTGGAATCCCGTTGGCAGTGCTGGAATCACGCAGAGGGGCCACGTCCAACATTTCACTATCCAGACTAACTATGCTTAGCAGCAAAATTTGCAGCCACTAGGTATGTCCTCATTCCACATTTTCCGTCCCTAGAGTCACTATTAACACATAAGTGGGGCATAAAATATTTGAACAAAAACACAGGCAATGATGCCCACCACAAACCACAGTGGAACGACACCAGGTTGGTGAGCTTCCTTCAAACTTTCCAAAGACCAAACACAAGAATAATATCTGCCTGACCAAATAAGGGTTAAGGATTACTTTTCATCAAGTTAGGAAAACACAGAGAGACTCCAGCAGCTACAAGGAAATCACCCAACAGCCCATCCTAGCAGTATCTTTAAGTGAAGTATTCAAAAAGTACAGGGAGGAAAAGTGTTCAGAAAAGGCTACAGTACAGAAACATAAGAGATATGAAAGACTTCAGGGGATAGAATTGGCAAGAAAGTAAAACTATGTTAAGAAAACCAGCAGTGGAAACATGACAGGTCAATCCACTTCAGGGAAAATAAATCATAATTGACTCCTGGGTGATGAGACTAAAACAAAAATACACTCATCTGTTGCTGAAAAACCCAGAGGGAAAGGGAGAAAGAAAAAAAAAAAGTGTCAGAAAGGAAGTATTTAAAATACTTTCCAAATATCTCAAAAAGGTAGATGTTATTGTAGTATGTATTGTAGTGCATATACAGTGCATACATGAAATCATTATTCCTTTTCTAAAAATTAAATAGATTTTACAGTTCCTAGCTGTACAGACAAGTGTCTGCAACCATGAAAGTTCTCACATAGGTAGTAGGCCCAGGCAAAAGCGAAAACTGTGGAATTTGCAGTTACGAAAAAGGTCTTAAAGAAAATTTCCAACCTGCTTTTGATAGATTTCAACTTCTCTTACAATATCTAGTCATCTAAAGGTTCAAATAGAATCTCTTACTTGGAAATAAATGTTGAGATTGGTTAATCCACAGCAGCACCAAATAATAATCAAAGTGCTGAGGAAAACAAAATTTATTCTATTTGTTGAGTGTGGCTGTCATGTAAAAGGAACAGAGGTAGCCAAAGTACGTGCTGGGAACATGAAATAGTGCCTTGTCTTTCTTCATTGTTGAATGGTCATAATAATCCATCTAAAATCACATACAGAAAGCTCCACAGAGTGTCAGCAATAAAAGAACACAGATAATATCCATTTACAGTACTCCAAAGCTTTTATCAAAACAGCCTGTCAAGCTGTCACATCAACTTCAAACCAGATTATACGCATCAATTTTTTCTTACCCCTACCAAAAGTTTCTACTGTATTTGTCATCTAAAATAAGAATCTAATAATTTTTAATACATGAAAATCCATAAGCAGCTCAATAAAGTGTTAAAGATTTAAATTTAATTTTTTAAAAAAATTGAATAGATGAAAGAAAATTCCCTTTAGATAGATGGTGTTTAACATCCTCTGTGAATAACCTTATGACTTAGGACAACAAGCCATTATGTATAAAGTCAAGAAACAGCATACATCTTTGCAGAATTAGAATTTAAATTACAATAGCAAATACTATTACACTCAAATGTCAAAAAATACTCTTAAAATGGATTGTAAAGATTTTTGAATCATGAACAGACTTAAGTTCATTTTCTATTCTCAGAAGTACTTTGTCAAAAGCCTCTAAATTTGTTTCACAGTTTACTTGTTCATTCTATAAATTTAGATGTAAACTCTTGGAGCTAGAGTTAATCTTGTAACAATACAATCTCTATACAACAGTTAGAAATTCTGACAGACTCTGAAGGCAAGTTGTAAGACACACTGACACCATAACAATCAAGATTTTTCCCTCTTTCCCTCTATTTAAGCACACATAAACCACAACTCAACTCAGAAATTGTAAGTGACCAGTTTATACCTAACCATGCCACAGACACAGAAACAGACAAGCTGGTTCTATGTAAGAAAGACTGACTCGAAAGAAGCGCAGTAATTCAGATGCAGCCAATGCCCAAACATTGCTTTTTAGATATTAACCACCTTTATGTGGGCTATGGCTGAACTAATTAATCCTGCCTGCCCATATTACCTCTGCACAGAGCTACATTAACTGCTTCTGCAGAGTGATGCCAGTGTTTCTAGTTTCAGGAGAATGTATTAATTTAGCCAATGCCTTTGTGAATGAGCTATGCTTTTACTTAATTCAAAAATGGCTTTTAACATCTATTGATCCAAACACATAAAGGTACGTCAATCCAGCTCTGCAGAGTCAGCTCAGGTCTGCAGGCAGTAACTCTAACTTCTAATCCTTCTGCGTTATCCAAGATTGCCACCATAAATAATAGAGCTGACTGCAGTATATAGTAATTCAAATCTTGGGATAGCACACATGAATGCATCATTACACCTTCAAGCACATTAAAAAAAATCCAAGTACCAGAAAATGCAGCAGTTAAGGAGAACCATCTGGCAGGCACATAGAGGCACAATGAAGTTTGAGATGAACACTGTATAGGACCACAGTATTGATAAAAATTAACATAATAATTGAATTTAACTAGCACTTTGCTCACATTATTATGCAGGAAATTAAGTAAGTAAAAGATCTGTAATATTTTAACTCATAGAAGAACTATAAAATCAAAATGGAAATTTTGAAAAATTCTCACTGCATGTACAGTACTGAAGGATATTATTACCTGGAGATGATCAGAGACAGGAAGAAAACAGACTACGTGCTGTCTGTGGGGTTGGGGGACTTTCAATTTTTTTTTTTGGAGGGGAGAGGGGGGGAAGGGGGGAATTGCATGATATTTATGGCTTGGGTTTTGTTTTGTGGACTTTTTCCCCTCAGACATGTTGCTGAGACTTCTTTTAGCTGAAACTTCCTTTTTGGAGGAGGAGGGAGGAATGAAACTGCACTAAGTAACAGCTGTTGCACACAACACTGGTTTCACATGTAATGTTCTTCACCTTACATACTCTATGCCAAAGAATAACTGATCTGCTTGAGTTCTCAGATAAACTTTCCCAGCCTCTTCAAAACTTCTCTTTCCAACACTGTCAGACTGACCTCAAGGAAATGTCTATCTAGATATAAAAATCCATACTGAAGTAATGTATTTTCCCCCCTCAATATTGCATTCTAAGAATTTAATCTAATTTGGAGAACTGTATCCAGAACTTTTAACAATTTCTAGGGATATTCAATTTAATTATTCACCTTGGCAGCTGAACACAAATTAGAGCTGAAGATTTGAAATATAAAAATATTTTTCAGTAGAAGCAGGTTGCCAAAATCATTCTTTTAAAAAAGTTGTCGTTGACAGAGGGAAAATAATATTGATAAGACTGTTATCTATGCTGAACATTTTTCAAACAGGATTTTACAAACTTACCATCAACTAACATGTGTCAGATTGCTGCACAGTAATTGGCATTGCACATTAAACTTGCAAAATTCTGTGCACTGCTTCACAAAATTTCTCTCCATTCTTTCCTACTTTCAACACCCCTAAATATAAAGGATACCTCACCCCATTCCTACATCTCTTCTATATCATGCTCTTCCTAGAACAGATCAGTTTGTCTGCATGGAGCAAAGATCCAGATAGAAAGTGAAACTATATATGTCAACCAACACTAATTCGGAGAACTATGATGATTACTGAAAATATAACTAATTTACAAAAAAACCCCCAAAAACCAAATCCAGTATTTTTCCATTATTAAAAAGCAGGAGGAAAAAAAAGGGTGATGGACCAAATCATGATGATGCAGTACCTCCAATGGTTATGACACTGTTTAGAAGTACCTTGGAAGTCAGGAATTTGCACCCTTAAGATAAAAGTGAAATTTGCCTAGGCTTTTTGTTTGTTTTGTTGTTGCAGTTCTTTATTCTATTTTATTTTTAAACCACTATACAGATCAGTTTCTCCAGACTCCTCAGTCCCATGATAATTTTCTCTGTCAGATTTGCCTTAATATAAGCTTCATCTTGGATTGTGCATTACAAAGTTATCTGGATTGGGTTTTACAAAAGGCACCTTTAGCTAAGGTAGGCATGTTGCTTTGGAGATCTAAGTATGATTATTAATTATACACCATTTAACTTGAAGAGTCTTTATAAAAGAGAATGATGCAGGTATTTGTTTTGTGTGATTCTCTTTGGGAAGGAATCCTTTATAAAGATTAAAATCCTTTATTTGTATTTTTAGGTTTTCCAAAGCAATACAAAAAGATTGTATGAATAACTCACATGCAGTTAATATGGTAACTATTGAAAATCAATCTTAGCATAAACAGATAAAGTGATATTACAGAAAAACATTCAACAACAATGTTTCCGTGAGCTACAGCTATGGCAGCTCTCTAAAATGCTTCCTTAGCTTCCAGTTTAAATATGCTTTTTTTCTTTCTGTGAGCTTATTGAAGAGAAAGTAGAAGTAATTCTTATGCCTTTTCAATTCTTTTCTCATAACATGTGATGAAATTAATAAGACTACTAATCAGGTTTCATAAACATGAATCAGCTGAACAGGTGTTGTGTGAGAGAACTAGAGAGGCAAGCCACCTCTGTTTACAGGCAAAACATTTTGGGACAGATTCCAGTAATAAATTAGCCACCCTTAATAGTCCCTGGATCTTCTGGTGTATGCAGGTAGAACAGTTCAGGAGTTTACAATGGATTTCTACTACATGATAGCAGTGGCTGTATTTTCATTATAAACTCTTGTCCAGGCAGACCGATCTGGCAAGTCACATTCACAGTTGGGAAAAATTCAAGTAAAACTGATTTTGTCTGATCATAGCTAGGTCACACTAGTGAGGTGAAATGTTAGGTGCAATATCCAGCCTTCTGCCTTTCAAAACAGAGAGAGAGGGGGTTACCAGCACTCAACAATGCAAATTCTGAATTTTACACTGGAGGCAGTAATGGACTGGGACCTTGGCTCTCCATGAGTGGCACAAAGGCAAATACAACTTCAGAAAGGATTACTTCCAGACCTACTCTCAAGTTTAAATAGCTGTGCCAGCTATGACAAGAAAAATATTGAAACATAGAATAAGAGGACAGGTTAGGGAAGTAGGATACTACATGGCATTCATCTTATTTGCTGCCATGATCTTTAAGATAAATTCAATTAAACTGAAGACATTAATAAAAACTATTGGAAATTCACAGATTTTTTATATTAAGCTAATAAAAAAAAAAATCAATACATCAAACTAAATCCTGTCCAGCTGGCAAGCTGGGTTCTTTCATATCCGTAGAAAATGAGAGGAAACCTTCCTATTTCTTATCAAACTATAAATCTTAAAAAGTAGATGCTCAGTTACACCTGTCTTACTTATGAAATACAGATAATTTTAATAATTCTTTTATTTATGTTCAGACTATGAGGTTTGGGGTTCTGTTAATAAAGCCCTTCTAATATTAAAAAATGCAAAAAACAAATCAAATAATTGAGAACCCTGAGCTTATTAAAAAGATTTTGATATCTGCAGGAGAGAAAGAGATAAGAAAGACTCAGAAAAGCAGTAAAACTGGGACAGCCCTCTGTTGCTCTTGTGGATGTACTTTTATAGGTAAGACAGATATAACTGAGAATCAGATACATAAAGAGACACAACCTAATAAATAAGGGGGAACAAGGAAAGGACTCTTTAAGTGCACCACTTCCCTTATTCTACTCCTCAAATGAACCTTTTCATGTTCAGCACTCTTTCCTCGTTACCTTCTTTCTTTGATTCCAAAAATATTTTATTCTTTTATTTGCCTACTTCCTTGATCGCTTCCAGCATTATTTTTTCTTGATACCTATACCCCATTAAAAAAATATTGCACATACACCAAAACCATGCTATTCAACATATAAATTACATCTCATCAAGCAACCATTTGCTTCATTTTTTTTTCAATACGTTCTTATGTTAGGATCACATTCTCTTGTATTATGCATTTGTACAATCATATAGGACAATTAATTACAGATCTCTTTTTAGAATATAATCTAATTATAGAAGAAATGCATTGACTTATTCAAGAACATTTTTTTTCTACTTAAAGTTCAACTAACTCCAGAAATGTTCTGTACATTTTCAATTAAACATTATGAATGTTCTCACTCACTGGGTAGACCACACACTTGGAAAGAATTAGTCTTTATCTGAACTTCTAAAACTTGCATTACATTAGCTCTTCATTTTTAAACAGATCTAGTTATTGCTTTTTCATCTATTACAGGTTCAGCTCATTAATGAATTGAACATACATTTTTTTCCTATGTGGAGACACATACAGACATAACCTTCCTTAAGCTAGAATACAGCATTTTTGTCTTCTGCTTTGCCAGTAAATAACATTCAGGGATTTTTTTTTCAAGCTTATTTCAAACCAAGCATTTCTTTTTCTATATCCCTTACTTTACAATGTTTCAATGCAAAGTACATCATGCAAAAAGGACTTTAGAAATAAATATTCCACATTAACCAGCTTTTCTGTCTTCCAAATTTTTTGCCAATTCTAGCATTAGAAAATTGTTTTTCAGTTAAATATTTTTTAACTGAACTATCTAATGCAATAAGAAATACCCAGAATAATAAATAGAAGATCATAAGCAGGACAATAAGCCATGTGTTCTGCATTATGCAGAGCATTATTTTGTCACTTAATTTAAATAGAAAAATCAGATTATCTTGCCCCTAAACACTGCTTTCTAGCAGGCTTTGGTTACAAATAATCCTCTAGGGTAACACCACACCAGTCATTCAGCATTACCTTTTCAGATATGTCACCCCCAAAGATTTAGGCCACAAATTGTTGTGGAGAAGTTTAGCTATTCTGTGCTGCCTCTAGGACAGGAGCCTGCCATGACAAGCATGTGGCAAGAGATCTTTTCAAAAATAACCATAGCTGAGAGTTTTGAGAAAGGAGTCACCATGCCTGGAGATATTTAAAAGACATGCAGATGTGGCATTTAGGGACGTGGTTTAGTGGTGGCCTTTGCAGTCCTAGGTTAATGGTTGGACTCCATGATCTTAGAGGTCTTTTCCTAAAGGACTCTATGAGTCTAAGCCAGCATGGGTATTAACAGCTTTGTAGGTAGTTCTTTTCAGGCTTCCAGTGGAAGCATTAACATCTGTGAATGCTTCTCAGCTTAGAGATATCTCCTGCAGTATCATAGAAGAAACTTCATGCATCCCAGCTTAAAATTCTCTTGGCACGTCCCCAGTCACTATTGCAATAGTAATATGGTCACAAAATGCCTGATCATAGCTCTATGACTTTCTGACCACATATTAATTAACTTTTGAATGTTATGAAATATGAATTCAAATTACACAGACTTTGAGAAAGTAAACAACAATGCACTCTCAAGTAAAAGCATACTGACTTCTTTCAGAAGTTGGATGAAATGTCACAAAACTACCCTTTAAGTGTCTAGATTGATTTGAATTCATTATTTAATCATATCAATTTTGCACAGTAAATTACTTTCTTAAAAGATAAAATTTTAGAAGAAACAAGGGTAAAATGCAGAAAAAAATAGAGAACATTCCCACAAAATAAGAGGAAAAAATTTTGTAAGCTCAATTTAGTTTCTATCTTGGTTAAAAGAGGCTTACCAAACTGTTGTTTCCACCTGACTGTCATGCAGCTGTCGATTATCTAACTGGGCAAAGAGAGGAAAAAGGACCTGGATCCCTCCAATGGAATGAATTGCGCTGTGAATGGAGTGGGTTACAATAGCTTTCACGTCCTAAATACATAAAATAAAGGAAAAACCACAATTAATATCAATTTTAAAGGACAGTTTAAAAAGTAATTTTGGAGCACTTTAACACCAAACTGAGTGCAGACTTTAAAACAATTTATTTCAATACTTATACTTTAATTATAATCACTATATTTAAAGGCAAACATTAAACAGAAAATTTTCAGTATCATGGCAAACTGTGCCTTATAGTATGAAGTCTATATTTCCTATGGAACATTTTTTTCCTTGAACTATAAAGGGAGCAAAGAAAGAACAGTTCAAGTGAAAGTTATATTAAGAGCTGACAGAGCGCAGAAGAGCAATCTCTGTACACTAGCAGACAAATCCTCTGTGTGAAGTTTAGCCAACAATAATCACAGAGCATCAACTTAGCAGCTCCAACCTGAAGCATGAGAGCATGGGGGGAGTGTACAAAAATTGAAGGATTCTCCTTTGGTGAGGATTCAAGGCATAGCTGAGCATCAGTGGCCTTTGCGTTATAGGTAAAAGCGATGCTGCTTGCGAGTTTCCCATCGTACAGAACTTGTTTGTGGTGCTCAGCCAGATGAATGTCACTCTCGGATTTAAATTTGAATGTGCTCTGGAAAAAACCAAAAGTTTTGCTAAGTAATTAATTTAGACAAATTCCTTGCCACAAAATGTGCAAAAAACTACATCGGACTTGAGAGGGAATAAATAAACTACTAAACTTTGCTTACATTTTCCAGTAGCCTAATACTACTGAAAAATGAGATAGATTTATTTCATTTACTCTACACCACATCAATGTGTCAATGCACCATTTTGTATTTTATGGATTGTCTCTCCTTTCAGAGTCAGAGTTTACAAGTTCCAGAAGTAACTCTCTTAAAAGAAGTCACATTAAGCATCTATAAATATGTTAAAATAAAATTTAAGCATAAACCACATCAAAAATAAAGAACAAATTAAATGTGCTGCATTTTAGCTTATATGAACTCACTCAAATTAGAATACAAAATGCTATACCATGTTGATTAAAGGAATAGTTACTTTTGTACAACATTAAAAACCATACTTCGTTAACAGTCAGGAGTGTATATAAACAAGACATTTAAAATAAAATCCAAAACTAATAAAAAATTCTACATTTCACATCAATTATTCTCAAATTCAGAGTTTTTCCAAGGAAGACTGAAGAATTGTTGTTTTTAAATATATCATGATTCATACCTTAACTAAAATTAAGTTTTTTGCCAACACTGACAAATCAATAAAGCACAAGAAGACAGATTTCTGTCTTTCAGCAAAGCATTGTCAGATTTACTTGGCATACAACAATCACTTAACAGTGGCAAAAAGACAACTAGTAGTAACACAGTGCAGTGCTGTACTGACACAACAAAAGCAAATTTGTTAGCAATGACCACCATTTTATTATAAATGAAGATATGTGTGTATACATTTATATAACATTATTGCTAAAATATTTACCAAGCTTAAAATAATTGATTTCTGAGATTATACACGAATCATTTCCCTTACTTTCACTGCATATAGCAATCACAGTTTGCTTTATCCCTTTGATCCTACCAAATCTCCCAGTCTCCCCTTTCCCCCCAGTATGAAACCCTCTATCACTGAAACTACTGAAAGTACCAGCACTGAGTTTTTGTTATGCATGTTAGAATTAAAAACAGGCAACTTTTAGGCTATGAGCTGCTCTTTCCAAAAAAATTTAGATGTTTCTACCATTTATGTAACCCCATAAACCCCACTCAGCCTTTTCAGAGGTCTCAGGGCTGCTGGAAACCCTGAATAAAATCCTTTTGATTACAGCCAAACAATGGCAAAGTGCATCTGCTCAAGTGACTGACAGATAGTAATATAAGGTCTGCTGCCTGGCACCCCTTTGTATGTGGGCCACAAGCTGAACAGACTGGCCCCCTGATTGGAGCTGCTGGAGAACCCTTGACATCTGTCTGTCATCACCGCCTTGGTGATGTCTGGCAGAAGGGAGGCTCCAATGCTGAAGAGATACCAGACACAGGTACCACAACAGAAAACACAAGGAGGAAGGGCAAATGGATGTAAATGGCAACAGACTGAACTGTGGTTCAGTCTACATTTGACAATGGAGGATAAGATCTTCAGCTGCACAAGGAAGGACATTGCTAGTAGGTGGAGGAAGGTGTTGCTTCCCTCTTGCTTATCACTGGTGAGGCCACACCTGGTGTTCTGGGCTCCCACTGGGAGCAATGGACTAACTGGAGACAGTGCAATGAATGGCCACTAAAGATGAAGGGATTGAAGCATCTCTCCTATGAGAAAAGGCTGGGAGAGTTGGGGCTCCAACCTGCAGAAAAGAAGTGGCAGAGGGGATCTCATATACAAATAACAGAAGGGAGGTTAAAGAAAAGATGGAGTCAGGCTCTTCTTATTGGTGTCAGATGGACACAAGCCCATGGGCAAAACTGGAAACAAACAAGGCTCCCACTGAACATCAGAAAACCCTTTTTCACTGTGAAGCTGCCCAACAGGGTGATAGAGTGTCTATCTTGGGACTTACTAAAAACTGCCAAGAGACACTCCTGGGCAATTGGATCTAGGTGACCCTTTTTGAGAAGGGAGGTTGGACCAGAGGACCTCCAGCTTCCAGTTGCTTCCTACATGTTCAACCACTCTGTGAGTCGCGTTTGGGTTAGGAGTCTTTTGTAGGGAAACTCCCAGTGGTCCCCACTTGCTACTCTGCTCATACTACAAAGCTCCTTAGAACCAGAGACAACTTTCAGGCTGAAACTCAAATATCCTGCAATTGATGATTCATTGATCCATTGATCCATTCAGCCCAAAGGCTCAGACTACAAGAAATCCAAAGCAAAAAAAAAAAACAATATAACACACTGTGAGTACTGAGTCCTCAGCACTAAAGGCTTTAATCCAGGAGTGTGTTTCTATTGTGCTACACTACTTACTGAAGTAGAAATTCCCAAAGGAAAAATATTATGCTTAGAACTTGAGAGCTGGCAATCTGTTGATATGGGCTGCCTACATCTCACTTATCAGGAAGTGACTGCTACAGGGTACAGATTTGTCCTTAGGAAGGTTATATGTATTCCACGCCAAAAGGCATTTTAACTCTACATAGAAATCTCTTTGCACTTTCTACAGAGGAAAAATAATTTAGTGATTTCACTGATTTAAAAATATATCTACATGTACTGTATTTTAATGTTTTACCACATGAAAACACTTATTACCCTAAAAATCTTTCATATCTCAGCTTTTTCAGATTCCAAAACTCATAAGGTTTTTCCACTATACAGTGTTTCATAACTTTGCTGTTTAAATAAGTCAAAGTGTTTCAACACAAAATCTTTTCCATTCATTACCTTGAAATTTTGCAATGTTCTAAACTGCTTAAGTTAAATCAATTTTATACACAATTTTTGACATTATTCTAGCTCCTCGTTGTCAGTGTTTAATATGCCACAAGAATTTATTTGAACACCAGACACAAAGAAGTTATGAATAAACATAATACTGCCTCATGCTTTCTGAAGAAAAAACAAGAATTAAAGGAATATTCTGCCATCAAAGCCTAATAAAAGTGAACATAAATTGGAAATTCTGGTCTCCTAACCTAAAATATTATTATAACAGACTGTAAAGAGAGACTAAAAATTCTGATATATGATACTCCTTTATTACTAGCATTGATCCACAGAAAGATAAAAGAAATTCAGAATATGCATACTGTACTGGGGACTTGGGAAAATACACCCACAGGAGGGTTGTAGAGGCTGTTGTGCATATGCAACTCTGAGGTCTAAGGATATCAAGACAGAAAGAAAGAGCCCTGGATTTAGCATATTCTATATAAGGTAAAAATGCATATACAGGATCCATATAAGGTATGTTTGTTGTTCTTACAAGAATAGGAAGTAACAGAGAGAGATGAGAATTACTCAGCACTGTATCCTCCAGTAAAGAATCTGTGCTTGGTCAGGAACATTGCTTGAATACCAGCAGCTTTCCCCCTTCATTTAGGAGCAAGACTGCAGCTTTTTGATTTATTCTTCACTACATTTTGCCCATGTAGGTTCAGCAATCATACATAAATTATTTTATTATTTAATTGGTTTAAGCAAATTTGAATTTTTGCTGCTATTTTGTGTCTATGCATGTGCATGAATGAGTGTATTCATACTCCAGCCTTTTGCGACAAAAAGAATGGTACTGCAGCACTGATCAAAAACAAACTCAGAAGCACCATATGGAATAACCAGATAAATTACTTTGAAATGCCTATGGGAGGGTTTGGAGAATTGGCACAGATTTGACATGGCTATGAGAACAGGGCTTTGAGAAACACCCTTTTATAAACAGTGACAAACACTGGTATCAGATGCATCTCTTCCACTCACATTACCTCCCCTGCCCCTCCACTCTGTTTATCAACCCCTTGGGATCCCAGCACAGACAGGATTTCCTCTCTTTGCTGTCTGGGAATGAGGATGGGCAGCAGGGAAAGCACAGTGAGAACAAAGATGCTGCTCTCATTTCTTTTTTCTTTCTTCAGTCTCTAACAACTGAAAGGGTCCACAGGGTAGGGCAAAGTTCTTCTCAGCAATGGCAAGGCTCAAAATGAGTGTGCTTTATTACAGATAAAACCTGAGAATGCAAATATTGAATCGTAATATGTTTTTACTAAACATATTTAGTATGGTTTTAAATTTCAAGATACATTATGGATTAATTTGGGAAGACTTAATGGGGAAGAGACAAATCACATGGTTCTATTGCACAGTATATTTGCTTCTCTTCCCCTTAAAGATTTGATTATGAGTCATTTCTTCGCAATAGCTACTAAGAGTTTCAGTTTTCTCAACACTCCTACTCACACAATGTAACTATTTTTTTTAATAAAAGCCTTTCTCTACAAGTGGAAATGTAGTATTTCAAACTAAAACATCTATTTGCTTAAATAAATGTTTGTATCAGGGCATGCTGGTTATAACCAAATGTACACATAAGACTATGAACAGTTTCTATGTTACTACACCCTCTACAAGCATGTAAAGTTCAATAATTAATATAAATGTGATACATAATTATTTGATATGCATAATAAGTAAGACTTATTTTAATGACTTCTCTAGTCAAACCTAAAACCAGTTGCTTCTACCTGAACCACAGAACAGGAGTGGGACAAGGTGCAACGGATTCATTTTTATTTGTAGATCAAGCTCTCACTCTTCCTGAACTTTGTAGCTTTGGTGTCATTTGCAACATTATTTACAATGTACATTAACAGATATGTCCAAACTGTCCTGTATGCTGGTGTATTATGCAGATTTCTCTGTTTTCCAGAGGATTTAATGGCAGTCATGACAAACTAGGGGTATTGTGAATGATTGTGAGGGCAGCTGAATGAGAGGCAAAATCATAGTCTCTTCTCATGAGCAAAGTAGATAGAGGAATGGTCACTTTCCCTAAAGAATCTCATCCTCAGATATAATGGACCAAACTACGAATTTTAAATCAAAGGAACTGCCATATACTGTTATGGGATGGGAAAAAAAAACCCAAACAACTGTATGAAGTTTTCGAAAATATCCCAACTATTTTGAATAATCCTTCAGCAGAAAAAGTTTGGCACAACTGGAGTTTACAATTCATCTAGGGTCTTTTTAGAAAGAGTCAAACAGTTGATTTTCCTCCCATTGGCCAATAGTACCAACAATTAGAATGAACAGGAAATGTAATGAACTACTTAAAGTTTTTGAAAGGCTAGTTTGCATCAGCAAGTTGGGTAAGAGCAAGAACATGATCTCTAATATTCAGGAATACAAGCTATATGTCAATTGAGGCTCCCTTAGACTATTAAACCCCATAAAAAAGTATTCCGAATTGGTGGACATTTGCACCAGCACAGAATCTGGAAGAATTTATAGAAATAATCTTAAATGAGATATGAAATGGGCAGGCTTTGAGTGAAAGCAGATTTTTAGTCAAGGAAGAAAACTCCTTCAGAGAGCAAGAGGGCATTAACTGTTCTGTGTATATGACCCAAATCTAAAACCATGGCACATGAAAGCAGCATTTCCCCAAAATATTAAATATAGCTGACATTTTAAAAAAATCACTAAGAAGCTACAGGTGTGCAGTAATGTAGTTTAAGGGAAGCCTATGAATCAAGCAGGGCAATTTGACAACTAATAAGGTTAGTGCAGTAATTATTGGAAATGTCATTTAGCATGAAAGCTCATATCCTTACTGATGCCTTCAACACTCAAAAACTATTACATAATAATTTGCACATCTTGAAACTAAAGCCTTATTCCTGTTTGATATCACTTCAGCATGCTTCTGTGTCCCCTTGTTTTCAGCCTTCAAAATTGGAGTCAGAATTTTCTCACACATTCTCATGTAAACAAAGCAATGTTTTTCAGAATTCTCTATCTTGTTTACATTCCTTTCTGTGGGAGGGACAATTGATGGACACTTTCTGAGACCAGTGGAACTTAAGAGGTTGAACCCCAGTCTTCCAATGTCATCTCTTTTCTAGAAATCTATATAAACTATGGAAGAAAAAAATTAAACTTTCTCTTTTCCCGCTCCGACTCTGCTGTGGTCACTGTGTTTTCCCTTGTGATGATAGTGTACCACTTCTGCAAGAGGGAATCCAGTAATTTAAAAAGTTCATAAAGATTTACTACATTTATTATTAAGAAGCATAAGGCTACATTAATCTCTTTTGTATGACCAAAAAATATTTGCAGAAATATTTGTCCAAACAAAATACTCTATAAAGTTTGAAATAAAATACTCCTTGTTTGCATAGGTGATTAATGGACTTTTCTTAATTGATTAAGTATTTTTAGTTTCAAAGCAGATTTTAACCAAATATATGCAATAGACTTCTTCTCCATGTAATTCTGATATATACATGGTTATTTAAACTGCATAGACACATACCATAAAAGATAGTTCCAACTGTCTCTGTCATTCAAGTGCTAGCTATAATCAAATTATTAAAAGTATGAATTTTCAACACACAAAATTAATATTATTAGACTATAAATGTTGATTTTTACTTACAGCTTTTAAAAGTATTTATTTTCAGAGTATATGATATATATCTACTTTGGATGAAACAAAAGATTTCAAAAATTAGAAAAAAGACAACTTGGGAATAACTGATAGTATAAACTGAAACTCATTATTGTTTATGTAGGGTTGGATTATTTTCAAGTATTATCCGCTAAGGAGTTTCTGCAGATTTCTGTGAAGTATGTTTTGTTTTTCTTGATGACATAACAGAATACACAGCCATCCTAAGACATGTGTCTGACTGAAGAACCAAGTTTATGCAGGCACCAATAATTTGTCCAATCTGTCCCCAAAATGTCAGTGACAAAGCATGAGTAAAAAGCTCAACTTTTACTTTAACAAGACTGTCTGAAACCATGCATTTGAACAGAATTTATTACGCCTCGTTAACTCAGGTTTTTAAACACAAGCAGTAGAGAAGTTATTTCTCTGGTATTTAGTGTGCCAAATACAAAATTTCTTTAATCTGATTATAACCCATAGTAATTTTCACATACATACATATTTCAGCTTTGCTTTAAACAAAACTTTCATCTTTCAAAAAGATGGTAGAAAATTAAGGTTAGTCAGGATACTTGACAAAACAGTCTTATGTTGCTGGAAACAAATCACATGAAAAAATCTATGGGATTCTAGGAGGAATATTCACATGCTTCACGTATCTTCCAACCGTATCTCTCAATCATTTTCTTTTTCCATTTTTATGCTTCTGAAGATCTGGTATTACCTTATATCCAGGTCCTAACTGATGTATTGCAAAAATCTGTGCTGGGTTGAGTGCTTCAGTAAATACATATACTGCTCCAAGTTGTCCACAGAACACTCTATTTGCATCAGCAGTCTCCGAAGATCCAAGAAAACACTTATCATAGCTCTGTATCAGAAAGAAACAGTTAGTAATGAAATAATATTAATGCACAGCTACTAAAGCCACAAAAAAAGGGAAGCTGGAACAAAAATGATAAATCAACCATTATCAATCTTTTATTACTGCTCTGTGGTGAACAACCTAATTTTGAATAGTGTAGCATTAGTTGTTTTAGAGGTCCATACGACTGGCTGCTAGGATTTGTTTTCTATTAATTGGTCAACATACAACAGAGAAAATTAGAATAGTACATTTAAGTACAAATAATCCCCCCTATTGCCTTCTAGGAATATGACACACTTGAACTTCCTTGTAATTGTACTCAGAACTCCTACTGCTAATTACACAAGAACACACGCTGAAATGCCTTCTTTCACTGCTGTGCAAATAGAGCTAAACACCTCTAGAAGAAAAAAAAGAAACAAATACAGATTTTTCTAATTTGCAGCTGTTGCATAGTGTCCCTCTGTGACAACAGCCTATAATGATTTGGTTTAACCTTAAATCTTCTTCTGCCTTCTTCCATACCCCCAAGAGTTGTTATTTTTCTTGTCTTTCCAAAAACTATCCCTTCCTTCTGCTCTTCTCCATCAGTCCACGTCATATTATTTCAGATTTGAAGTGATTTTTGTGGCTATTTTACAAGGCTTTGGTTAAGTTTTTCAGGTGCTTCCAAAAAACCTCTCTAGAGCAAAGACCTGAGAAACCAGAAAACATGATGCAGCACAAAAGGACAACAGGAAGAAGCTCAAGGACCTTTGAAGGTTATTCTCACAGCTTCCTTGAGTCTTACGTACTTTATTGAATGGAAACAAGGATCTGGCAGCACTTTTTGAGCTGAATTAGCAAACCAGTTGAACCTGCTTAGGAAATCTGCTTTTTCATCTGGCTTAATTGCTGAGTTTTACCTTAAGGAAAACTTTTATCAGTCTAGGGAATGAAATCAAATATGGTGAACTGTTACAGCAACTGGTCTAGGTGGACAGGCTGTTAACAAGGAAAAGGGGACTCAGGTGTAAGGACAGATAAAGATCTGGAGATCAGCTTTAAGAACAGGCGAGGGAAGTATCCAGGATTATCTATTTCATTTATCCTCTTTTGATTTACCTACTGTAATTTTTTTTCCCTTGGACTTTCTATTATTTTAAGTAAATTTGACAAAATTAAAAAACTTCTGGCAAAAACCTTACACTAAAATTTATTCATAAAGTCATATCCAGGATCCACAGTGCAAAAGACGAGTTAATCAGACCCCTCTGACTCCTGGTAAACCTAATGGAAAAATTTTATAAAAATTTTCAGTTATTTATTCAAGTCCTGCTTAGCCTTGAAGGCTTTCCTGACACTGTGCCATTACTGTCAGAAAGTGTTACATCAATTAATGCTGAGCAATTGCTATTTTCAATGGTTATTTGAGGAACTTGTCTGAGCTACTGATGCCACTGTTTTCCTAGTTGATATTTAAATATTTGGAGACTACATTCCTGCCTATTATAAGGGTATTGTCGTGGTTTCCTCTAGTAAGCATTACTGTACAACAGCAATTGTAGCACTCAACAGATTCTGAGTTTTAATTATAGTTGAGTTATAGTTTTGATAGCCTCTAGTAATTTCCTTTTCTTTCTTTTTTCATTCTTCCCACTTTATACTTTCCCATTTCTGGCACTTCATTCTTACATCATTTGTGTTTCCATTATTTTTAATTGGAGGGGAGGGCTAACTCCTGATTTCCTGATAATTTTATCCACTTCTGTTTCAGATGCCAAGCAATCTGTAAACCTGAGTTATTAATTAATTTATTTAGAAATCAGCACCCAGTACTCATAGCTTATTTGGTCTTCCTCCAACTATCTCACATTTCCACCATTTTAAACCTGACAGACACCAAGTTTGCTTGCCTATTTTTTTACATCCCTGGTAGTATGTCATTAATAAGTCCAAAATGAAATGATTGACAGACGTACTTCACTCAGTCCCCAAAGCCTCCTAATTTATTTAAATAAAAAAGTTAAACTCTTGGGACTTATGGACCTTGTTATTTAAGGACTAAACTTCATCCTTAACCTTGATAATTATAAGACTGTTTTCAAATGCAGTACAATTGCTACTTGATGTTATCAGAGTGTTGGCTTTTCATCACTTAAGTAAACTTTTTAGATCGTTCTACAGCTTCTTTATTGTACAATGGAAACGCAAAATTCTGTGAAAAATATCAAGACATCATCAATCACCATCTTCATCCATCCAAACAAAAATCTTCCACCAAACCTCCACATCCCCATGCTCTCCACCTTGAAGGGAAGTTCTGTCACTTCCCATAACTGGAGAAAATTCCTAACCATACAGCTGTAATAGTCCAACTCTTCAATTTAACTTCCATTGCAAAGTGCTTTTGACAACTTAAAAATAATTAACCCTATAATTCCTATGGAACTGGTCATGACTACTGAGGAGCTTGTGGCTGTACACATTTGATTCTGTTATACCTTGCCATGCATGTCGCTTCACCTTTTTGCCATAATCCCCAGCTATATTTACCCCTTGGAATATAAACTCAATTACTCCTTTATCACTAGGCATGGTATGTTGTACATGATGTGGATACAATAAATATTGTTTTACATTTCATTAAATAGTAGTAATAAATTTGGAGCCAAAAAATGGCTCAATGAAAACAGTGTACCAGTAACATTCAAAATAGAAACAATTAATACAAAGAAAGTTATAATGTCTTCCCCTTTTTCATCCAAATTTGTATCTTCCCACTAATATTTGGGTAAAATATACTGCAAATATTTAATACATGGAGTTTCAATAATATGAAAACATCTCTCTTAATTCAACATATATTTGTGAAGAATGCAGACCTAAACTTGTAATGAGTACATCATGTAATATCCTACATCTGCCTGGCCACATTACAGAAAGAGTTAAGACCCCAGTAAATTCATGACCTTGTATAAAAAAGAACAAATTCTAAGAAATACAAGAAAAAATAATTTAAAATAAATTAATAAATAAGCTTTTTTTTTTTAGAGTTTCGCTATTTTTGCCCCCTCTATCTTTATTTCCTTGTCTCCCAGGATACATATGAAAATGGTAGACTGAGGTTTTCTACAGTTCTTGCTTGGATACAAGGAGGTAAATTTCAGATATTGAAAAAGCCCTCATAAAAATATTAGAGAGTGGTCCTGCAAAATCAGTCTGGGAAAAAAAAAATAAAATTCACAGTCTCTACCAAGACAAAAACCTATGCTTAAAAAAATTATATTCATTTCAATTCCTTAATTTTAAACTCAATAATGTAAATGTAATGAATGTTTTGCTAGTCTAAAAATATGTTTAATCATAATGCATATTGTTCAATGGTAGATTTGACACAGTGAGCAAATGCAAAATTTAGTCATCAGTCCATTTAGTGTTTTTAACACATCTTGATTATCTTACAATATTCATAAAAAGACTGAAAAGTCAGATGCACTTAATCAACAATATGCAGCTCCTGACCCTTTCTATTGTCACAAATAGTATCTTTTAATCTACCAGTGTAAATTATAAAAATACTTATGTTTAACATGGGATGAAAAGAAAAGAATGATTGGCTGACTTAAGTAGTGTTTTCTTTTGCCCCAAATCAATTATGGTAGGGTATTTTATTGACATCTGGCAGGAGACTAGTTATATCCAAGTGTAAGAGTATGAAGGTAGATGTTAACAAATAAGCTGGATAATTTCTCAAGTCTTTTCAGGGGAATACTTCTAACAACTCAAACTTTATATGAAACAAGAAATTCTAACACAGTTAAAAAAAGAGCTTCTCTTCCTAGGTAATGCAAAATAGTTAGAAGTCTATGTACAGACTCCTCTATTTTCCCTACTATGCATTTTACACATTTGCATTCATACAGCTTTCCTGAATTTCTTAATCTTTCTATTCTACTTCCTACTATTGACGGAAGAGATTTTTGTTATTAAAAAATAGAGAGCTAATGATAACTAGTGTCTTTCATAGCTTAGACTATTATCCAGTGAACAAAACAAAACTTTAGCACATATTTAAGACTTACATCATAATAACTAAAGCTTGGTAAACCAATTTCACCTTAAGAAAAGATTGCATTCTTGTTTCATGAGAAAGTAGAAATGAATGCAGTGAAGAAAATACAAACAGAAGGAGCAGCTCCTTCTGCTAAGGATTTGTTATTAAGGATTACAGATCCTCACATGATAGAACCAATAATCCAGATCAGATCTTCTGAAACCTCAGCTGGCTTTTCAGTCATCGCATTTCACCTATCATGACACTATTTATATTACCAAGTAGAAAACATGCTCTGCAAAAACTGAAAGGCTAGCTTTTCCCTGCAAGAAGAAATGCTATCAAAAAACCCAGAGAAGAGAAATCAAAACCTTTGGAAGGCAGAGCTCTACTTTAATTAACATGCAATATTTAAACTTTCCTTTTCAAGTCCTATTTTGCCTGTAGAATTTAGCAAAAGACAGTTCATTTCCCTAAGGCTTCTTTATCCTTATAGCAGTGAGAAAGAAATGAGAGCCATATTTTAAATAAAAAATAACAAAAGCGTAGCAAGTTGACGAATCAAGAACCTCTGAAATTCTATCACAGATTTAGCTGAAGGCAAAGCACAAGAAAATAATTGTCTGCCTTCCACAGCCATAACTTTGAGCCGGAAAGACCAATATCTGCTGCTTCATTAGGTCCAGGCTCTCAAATTTTCCAAAGTCAAAGGTACAGAAAGAGAACACATGTACACAAAAAACCCAGAAAGCCAATAATTTTACATTTATTAAGTAGATGTATAAGTAAGAATAAAAGAGACATCTAAAAATGAAATTTTGCAAAGATCTTGAGAAAAAAAGTTACAATTTTTTTTTTCTTTTTGAATTAACCTTAAAACAAAAAGTGATAAGAAAGGAAAACAATGAAATCTTACATCATTTGTGTTGACATGCCAGGCCATGTCACCATAGGATACCAGCTGACCATTCACGTAACAGCGTATCTCGCTGTTTCTCCACCGGTTGTAGATGTGTACAATGCTTATCATGTACCACTGCAAAGACATGAAAAATCAGTACACAGGGGCAGATTTTGTGCTATAAAACAAAGTTAATGAATGGCATAAAAAATGAGTGACCAATCTCATGAACTTGCACAAAAAGATAAATCCTTGCAAACACAGAAAATTAAAATTCAAGTCAGTGGGACTTCAAGTCCAGTCAATAGAACTGTGCCTAAATGTAATGATGTACCTACCCGCATTCCTTTATGAGATTAAAGGAAAAAATGCATACATACAATTTAACTTCAACAGTGCAATTTAATTTCAACACTACTCTGTAAAAAAAAAAAAAAAAAAAAAAACACAGCTGAGTTTTGATAGGAAATCCAGAGCTACATGCTCTTACCTTAACAAATTCATATTACACAACCTCTGTCTTTGCATCACAGCTGCATGTCAAATTGTTAAATAAATAGAAACAAATCACAATAGCAAATTTTACAGCCTAGGTTAAGGTGTCATCCTGATTGTTTGCTTTATATTTTTCCTCTTTACCATTCCATCAATTTTTGGACAATTACAATATCATTAAAAATGCATTAAATAATCAAACAGAGAAGGCACTGCAATTTAGTGCTTCCATGTACTACTTATGGTGATCTTTCCCATATTTTGCTTAACAGAAATCATTATGTCCATGACAAATAAATTCAAGAAGAACTCTGGTGTCTTCTTGCTTGGAGACATTTGAAATGCAACTGGACAAAATGCAGTGCAACTTGATGATCTAGGTGTCCCTTTTTCCAACAGGGGAGCGGCCAGACAGTCTCAGCATATCCCCTTCCAATCTAATTGGCTCTGTGAAAATGTCAGCTTGTCTTAAAAATAGCCCTTTGTATTCCAATAATTTGGAATAATAATTGACATTTGATCATCATCCCTTTCCTGATATCTTTTCCAATTATTATATTTTGATTTCCATGTTCAGATAAGTCCTTTTTTTCCAAAGTAGAGAACTTCTGAATCCTTGGGGCTTCTTGACTCTCTTCCTGAGAAGAGTAGATACAGAGTCTAGTAATATAAAATTCTGTCTCTCTGTCAGAGAAAAAAGTAGATGCTTTCACATGTTGATTTTGAAATTAGAAAAAGCACAGAAGTATGAACAAAACAGCATACAGCAAAATATATTTGACAATAAGTATTACAATAGTCATCAAATTGAGCTGTATTCTGTTAAAAGTCTAAAATAGTCATAGATATGAGAATGTATATTTTTACACATCTGTTTCCAGGTATTGAAAAAATTTTTTTCACTTTTCCCTCCTTTAAAAATACAACTAACAGAAGGTAGAAAAATGCTGCTGATCATACAACAATACTTTATCTCATTTCTTTCGTTTCCAAGAAGTACTGCTCCAGCTTTGGCTTCTGAAGTCATGTATGGAAACTTTTGTTTTCCCATGGAGCCATTAACAACGTAATTTTTGTGAGGCATGTCAACCTCAAAAAAAAAAACAAACAAAACCAAAGCAAAAAATTCACCAAAAAACCTAACTTAAAACTCACTAAGCAAATATTATTTCCCATTTTGTAATCAGATTTTATTTATGGGAGGAACACCTAACATAAATTCAAGAAAATATTCATAACTCTGTGTCTATACATGTAACTGCTAATCAGAAACTAAATACAAACCACATGACTAGAGTTTTCCTTTCATCATTACTTCTTTTCCAAAGCTCCACACAACCTAATATAAACCTCTCAGAAAAATATTCCCATGTTCTCATTCCTTCAGTGGTTAATTTACCAATAATCTCCACCAAGGTGTGCTGATTTTAAAAATTTCCATCCCAACAGCAGGCATTCTATGCACCGGTACTGTTCCAAGTTGTGCCTTTTGTGTATTTATTCATATTTCTAGTTATGACACTTTTATAGCAGAAATTAGCTGACATCCCCTAACCCCCAGGTTTTATCTATTTATCTTCTGTCAGTGATTTTTCTTTTAAAAGGCTTGAAAACCATTTCTTAACACAAACCAATTTGTAAGACGGTTTCTGTGTGTAGCTAAAGCTTAATGGATGACTCATTCATTTGGAAACAAATAATTCATTACTTTTGTTGAAACACTGTCCACAGAGCCTACAAGGAACTAAAATGAGCAATGCTATCTTGGGAGAGCTTTGATGGCCACACTAAAATTTAAGGAAATTATATAAGCTACATTTATAATCTTTTTTCCTCCATGTTAACTCCCTTACATACTCGTGCAGCTTCTTTCAGTTCAAGACTTTTTTCTTTCATGCAACTTCTCTGAACCTTTAGCATTGCTAAAATGTGTCAGACCACTACCTACGTCTGTTCCTCTGAACCACAAGGCAAGTTCTAAAACAACTCCTCGGCTCTGATCTTCTTGAATACATGTGCATAGACACACATGCAAAGTCTATCCCAGCTCGCTACCATAACTAAACCGGTAAAATACTGCTTTTTGTCCTCCTACCCTTGAATTAACTAAATTTATAGCTTAAATGGAAGTTTCTTTTTAGCCAGGAAGGCATTCAAGTATTAAAAATTGACTTACTCTTTGTCTCGCATTTTTCCCTATCAATTTAGACAAAATGAGTAATACAGGTTTTCAAAGCTAATTCCTAAATAGAGGATGACAAACTCCACCAAGTACATGATGCATTCTTAGCAACGAGAAAATAAAAGTTCTTATGAGATTTCTGCTTGCTCACTTGATTCCTATCCTTCCATCACTGTACTTTAATGAATATAATTCTCTTATCACATAATAACAATTTTTTAAGGCTTTCAGATGAGTATAATGCCTAAAGGTCTACAAAAATCCACATAGTGTGTATCAACTGGCTCACAAATCTGTTCTTATGCAAAGTGAGAATCTTTATAATAATTCAATGGAAGCAGAAGAAAAAATTCCAGTGCAGCAGAGCATTGCTTTGTCCCAGATGCATTTATCTATGTGTTTTCTAATCCTTCCTTTACATTTTCCTAGCTTCTATCACAATTTGATGGCAAAGAAATCAAGCGTGACAATATTTAATTCTAAATATCAGAAAATACTGTTGCTAACATCTGTATTATTTTCAAAACAGAATTTATTTGGAAAAAAGATATTACATACTCCAATTGAAAGTTTGGCAAATTTAGAATTCAACTTTCTTTGGAACTAAGGGGGTGCCTACTCTAAGATTCCCGAAATTAATAACTGTTTCTTACATATATTTCTATAACCCTTCTCTTGACATTTAAATTTGAAACACTTCCTCTGACTCATACCCATTTACTCAAAAACAATGACAGAATGAAATACTTTAGCTTTTTTGCCATGTTAATATATTCTTCAAGGGTTCCTATTAGGCCTCAGTCATCTAATTGGCTCTCTGAAAAGGAAAAAAAATATTGTCTAATAACTTTGCATAGAATTTTCTCTAAGTTGTTCTTTTCTAAGTATTCCTCATTTGGATTCAACCTCGTCTTCCTGAAGAACCTCATTTTACTAACAGTGCTCTGTACATTGCTATTTATCTATGCTCAGGTACATCACAAGGAGCTTTTAAACAGTCTATTGGATTTTGTGATTAACAGTGTATTTGCTCATAGTCTTTTGTATTTCTGCATTTAGGCAATTTCTCTAGTACTAGTAAACACTTTTTTTTAAGAAGGAAAGGCAGCACTTTACTACTGCGCAATGAGCCAAACCAAGTTGCATGAATTCACATGCAATTTTTCTTCAACTTTTAGCTGAAAAATGCTTTTTTTCCCCCTAACATTCAAAGTCAGCAGCACAATTTTCTTTTACATTCATCCTGCAGTTTCCTTCCCCATATTATTTTCTCATAAATGCACAAAGGCCATGCTGTAACAAGAGCTTCTATAGGTAATATGATAAAAGACCCTCACTATACATTTTTTGTTTACTGCTGATACCAGTCAAGCTTAGTCACCAACTGCTATGTCACTAAGTCATATTCCTACTCCACAGGACAGAACAATCAGAGATGAGGCATCACACACTAAGGATTTCCAGATGTGAAACTTATTTCTGTCTCTGCTACAGTGCTACAGTTAGTAAAGGTGTTCATGATTAGAGATATACACAAAAAAAAAAAAAACAAACAAAAAAAAAACTGTTTGCTCTTGATTACACTGCTTTCCTGTTTTACAAGAACTGATGCTGAGGCTGAAACTCAAGGGAGCAAAAACCCTGGGGGTTACTCACACAAAAATTTTGACTTGGAGTCCCAAAAAAGCAGTACAGACATATTAAACATAACATTGCCAAAGCTAGTTTAGCTCTGCTGAGATGTCAGACTATTATACTACATCCACATTTTCTATTTAGGGATAGGATAACCAAATTTCTGCATATATTTTTATAAAAGCTTGCTTTTACAATATTATAAAATACACCAATTGAGACCTAAAGCAACCACTCTGCACATCCTAAAGCTATAAACTAAGATTACATATTGTACTGTGAATGATGTCATATGACATAGCAGGAAGACCTTCAGAGTTGCTCTGTTCACGTGATCTGCCTACATAAAGCTTTTGATCGGATGACTCGAATTTATTACTTTACTGTGATACAACAAAAATTTTTAAAAACCCTCAAATTACATTATTCAGAATTTTATTGAGGATGTTGCTTCTGACAAAATCTACTGCTTAAATGCCTGTGTCTGTAAGCAAATGTCTAGAGAATGGTACATCTGATGACAAAAATCACACTTCTCAAGTCACCATTTAGACAGTTAGATGCTTTATAAATGAATCCACATTTCCTGAATATATATCTACACATTCAAATCTTGTACAGTGAAAACAATGTCATATCTAAACAACATGAAGAAAATCAATTTGCATGTTAAACAGAATAAATTTTGAATTTTTAGGGCCAGGAATTATATTTGATATGTACTTTAACACATGCATGTGAACACAAGTTAATGATGGAAAAACATATATGAAACAACTCAAAAATATATTCTAGAATATTTCTTTAGAATAATTTCTAAATCTGACATATGACCCAAAGTGTACAAAGCATGAACTTTGGGATATGCAAAACTAATATAGAAGTCATATATTTATGTAATTCAGTTGATTTTTATTTGAAACATATTTATATAAAAGAGATATGCAGGTACCAGTATTTCAGAGTTAGTTACTTTGAGTAGTAACAGCAAAAGCTAAAATTTTCCATTTGGCACAAAGAAAACTTAATCATTAGTATTAAAAATTACCAAAAATATATCTTGCTGAAATATGAAAGACTACTGCCTCATCAAAAAGAAAAGGTCGGCTAGATCCCAAAAGCTGATTAACAATAACATAATACAAGAGTTAAAAATTATATTTGTTCCTAGACTCAGATGTGCTACTTTAAATGAAAATTGAACTGTCACCAAAATACTTTTCTGGCTATTGGAAAAATGTGAAAAATGTGAAAAAGAGAATTTATTTACTCCAGTAGACTCAACAGATATATGTTTATAAAGCTTTATACAACCCTCAGTGATATGCTAGAGAAAGACATTACTTTAAGAAAACCACAAGGGACCTCAAAGCTACATAACAAAATTAGAATTGGTGATTTTGAACCACAAACACACACCAAGAAAAATAGTGGAACATTAAGTTGATGTGTGAACAATGGCATTTCCCCCCTAAGAGATTGATTTCTCAAAAAAAAAAATAAGATTCAAGCACTGAAATTCAATATACAAATTCTAAGCCCATTAAAAAAAAAAAAAAGAAATGAGCAAAATATACACAAGACTGATATCAGTGACAAACACATAATGCTTGCTGTATAGAAGTGACAATACTTCAGTCAACCACCTGCAACACTGAAGGTCACAAAATCATCATTCCCCTAGGACTACTAGGCACAGAGTAGAAAAAAAACACTGAAATGATTTAGAGATGTAATCGAGATTTACTATGAAAAATGAGCAATCCTAAAACAGCACTGAAATGGAAGAAAGTTCAGAGCTTTATATCACACGGCATCAGATAATGAAACTAGCATTGCCAGCAAAATTTTTCAGATCTTGGCAACAAAGTTACCAAGTACAAAATTTTCAGAAACAGAATGATGATATTTAAGTAATGGAATGTAGACGTTTTACAAATACTCAAAATTCTTCTCTCTCTGAAGCCAATTAAGCAGTAGTTTTGAAAAACAAGCTGACTTTATAGGAGTATATATACACTATAGATGATTACATTTTTCTTGAATTGATTCTAAACTGTAACTTTGCATGAACACTAGAGCAGTTACTTATAAACAAGAAATTATGATTAACTCTCCAGCACTAAAGGGATTTCGGCCCTGCTTCCCATATTCAGTGCTATTCTTTACTGTAAATACCACTTTGCTTACCTTGCGTGGCTGAAAGTCGTACTTCACACAGTGCTGGAAACCTTTGCCTTTGGACTTCAACGATGTAACTATTAGGCAGTTGCCAACAAAATGAGCAGAATACCCAACACCTTTGCTAGTGCGGAAACTGAAAAGAAAGAATTATGAATGAAATTAGGAAAAGGAGATTTATTTTATTTTTAAAACGTCCAAATACTACTTTTAATTGCCAAGAAAAATTTGTACCCAGAATGGTGAATCTAATTTTCTTCCACCATTCTTTTTGGGGAGCTACTCACTTTCAGCACTTAGTTGATTCCTGGCCATGTTTTAAAAATCAGTACTTTGTTTTTTTCTAAAATCCCAGAAAGCACATATTTTATCTATCACATTTCACCCTCAGTTTCTTAATTAATCATCATTTAAAATAAAACATCTGATTAAAGTTGTGAAGAAATATCCATTACAGAACAATTGTAAGATGCTTTGCAATTTTGGGGGTTTCAGAGAACAACGCAGCTGGTATGACATAGAAATTGGGATTCAAGATAATGATCATGCACATGAATAAATTATGCTAATGATATATGAAATTTTAATCATATGAGTTGTGGATTTATTTTCATTTGCCAAAGGGATAAATATTTTAATAAAGTAAGCTTAACAAGGATTTCCCAGCTCTCTTGTGACAAATATAAAAACACAATGTGGAGAGCTCATGCACTTCTCCACTTATATTTGAAATCAAAAGCATTTTGAAGAGCAATTCTGGACTTCTTAACAAAACACTTTGCAAAGGTAACTGGTGAAAGTTCATGAATGACATTCACTGAACAATTTAAAAAAGGCAAGTCTATATCTACAGCTATGATGATTAATTACTTCTGAAAAACTAAGTATAATGAAGAGCAATTCGCTATCAATAATATGAAGCACACTGTATACAGCTTCTATATTTTTCTTTAATAAATAACCAATGGCTGAAATATGAGGTCTAGATGGTGAATTTCATCTATGAATTCTGACATTAAGCTTTGCAAATATAAGCAAAAAAAAAAAAAATACTAATTTTGAGCATTTGTACAAAGTCCTATAGCCCACTAATTAATACTTTCTCATTCTCTTAATGTAGCTAAGTTATAAAATAATTTTATGTTATTGCAATAACAACGCTTTAAATGATTTCTTTGTTGCAACATTTTCTTCAAACACTTTTCCTATTTTTTTTCTAGGAAGATTAAGAAATGAAAGGTATATGTGAACACTAAGTCCAAATTTCATCTTAATTGATGCTGAAATAGAATATTTTAGTCCATCCTACTACACATATATAGTCTTGATTTAATATGGAAAAAAATTCATATTTGTGGAACCTATTCCATCTTCAGAAACTTACAGTCAAATCAATATGTGTGCATTACTTAAGGAGAGAATCAGATTTTCCTTTTTGCTCACTGTCAAAAAAAAAATAGTTCATAAACCATGACCTTATGAAAAAAAATGAACTCTTTAAAAGATAGGTGTTGTGATTACACCCTGAGGTGATCAGGTCTTAGACACTCATCTCCTATGAAGGTGTTTGTATAGGAGGTTAAAAAGAGACATTCAAATTCTAGAAAGCCAAATTTGTTGTAATAAATTAGAATACTTTTATTTATTTTAAAAACAGAGTATACAAAACAGGTGTAATAACACCTATAGACTATTTTTCTGCACCCTAATAAATCCATGCATAGAAGTTCCTACTTCCAGTCTTGAATTATATATGGTGTATATATAACTTTTTTTTTTTTCCCAAATTCAGGCTGTCTCTTCCTCATTCACTCATCTGCTTCTCTCCATTGTACACAGTTCTCTCTCCCCTCAAGCTGCTGTGCTGAAAAGGAGCATTAATCCCTGCCTCTGCCTTTAATAAAGGCTTTGATAGAACTCTCTTTGAGAAAAAGAAAAAAAAAATGCTTCTTTAATAAACGTAAAATGTTCTCTAAATAAATCTAAGATCTAACCGAAGAATGAAGAGAAATATTACATGCTGTCCATTACCACTGACCTTAACAGTGAAAACACTTTAAACACTGCCATTCCCTTGCATCTTTTGAAGACTATTTTTAACCTGGATTATGCGAGTGATCTGGCTTCCACAGTGACCCCATAGGCAACTAAACCCCTCAATGAAAGGGGCAGTCAACAACCTCATGGGAGAATATCACTCATATACACATTACCCTTTTACACAACCTGCAAAACCACCGTGCTGAATTTTGAGCAATAAAATGAACATTAAAAAACTTAAAATATGGCCGTTACAACAAGAGCAATTGAATGTGTTGTGAGACAGTTTGAGACTTAGAATTATCTCCTTAGGGCCTTATGCCACTCAAAGAACCTTTCAGAAGGTAACTGCAACTTTATAATGCCAAATCTGTTTCTCAGCAATATCAGTCATCTTTACAGTCTAAAATGGTTTCATTCAACAGAATGCCATTCTGAAGGATATTAAAATAATACAGAGATTCACTATGTTCTGACATATGATGTTGTATTATTTGCTTAAAGATGTCAAATATAATTACCTCCTAAATTACCAATAGCCACTTTAAATATCATCAGGTTTTTACCTGATAAAACATTATCATTGTGTAAAATGCATCCTACTACTTTGAACAAGAGTTGGAAAGCATTTTGAAATGAAGAATATCTCTTGAAGAAATGTCTACATTTTACATTTTTTTTCCCTTTCCTATCCTTGCTGGTTACTGGGCTGATTTTATCTCCATTATGGTCAAATCAGACCTGAATCATTCCTGAAATTCTAAACACTGAGTTGTCCTTATGTGTGTAACTTCCTGGAGTTCAGCATGTGAGCATGAGAAAGAAATTAATTATTGAAAAAACTGCTCATTTCTTAGCAGGGCTCTTTTCCTTGGAATAGAATGAATGATTTTATAAACATGAAAATTAGCCAGGATTTCATTTTTTATTTCCTCCAAATTAATTAGAGTTCTAATACAACAGTAGTTAAGAAACTGAGTATTCAAACGTGTTCTGTTTACCTCAACATAATATTATATAATATTAACCTTGACATTTTCTTTCTCGCCAAAGGTAACATAGGCTGGACTGGTCTCTTGGATATTGCAAAGAAATTCTCTTACCAATGACCTAAATGTGCAGAACTTGCCACATCCAAAGATAAAATGCATGGAGAAAACAAGAGCATTTGCATCAACAGGCATATGGTTTTATGAGCCTTAAATTACTTCCCATAGCAGCTGGAACACAATTTTACTACAGTTTGTTAATATAAACTTTATAATTATGTTTCATTTCAGCCAGTTTCTCAAAGCAGCTACTGAATGTTAGTACACTTCCATAGCAAGAGAGCATTCTGCCATTCACCAGTGAAGCTGTTTAGGGATTCCATTTTCTTTAGCTTAGGATTTTATGAACAATTTAATATATGATCCTAGTATTGATATTAAGAAAATTTTAATACATTCTTGCCCAAAAGGTGTGGGTGCAACTTGCTTTCTTCTAACTTTGGAATTTCACTGTATGATTCTGCATTATCTCTATTATCCTAAGTCCTAGAGAAGGTCTGAAAATAGTAGACAATTTGATTTTTGGCTCTTTTTTTTTCTTTTCCTTTCTTCCCTGTCTCTACATCTGTAAAAATAAAATGGAGAATGCACTTTTAGAAATTTTAGCCATTCTTACATTTAATGCTTGTGGAAACACTTAGGATATTAAAAAAAAAAAACCAACCCAATTATGATAACTCAGCCTCAGCTCACCTTCTAATTCTTTTACAGAACCTGATACAATCTGAAAGAAAGCACCCCTTAAAAGATAAAAAAATAAAACATTATTAAAAAACCAAAAAAAAACCAAACAAACCCCTCTAGAAATCAATTTTAGCATCTGGATTGACCATATCTAATTACAGGCCTTACTTAATTATGTCACCCAGCCCTTTTTTTTTAGCAGGAACAATAAAGTAATTCAGAGGATGGAGACTTCCCAGTTGAGCGTGCTTAAGGTTAGGCCTAAATATCTAAATTTTCAGTGTCCTTATGACAAAGAATCTACACCTTATTTTTAAAGAAACATTTCCAAAAATTTATTAAACTATCATAATTATCATTATTATTTTTACTATGTCTTATAATTGTGATAGTGGCATAGTACTGTGTATCTAAAAGTTTGAGTTTTCTTATTTTGCAGTCTACCCACTGGATCTCAGATTTTAAAAATTCTTTCAATATAAAATGTGTTTTCCAAGGGACAGTTTACTTCTAAGTGTTTTCTAATAGTACCAGTTATTCCCATGGTCTCTTGAAAGAAGTAGCAATTCTTAACTGTAAATGACATTCTAGTAATGCTTTTGCCAAGATTTAAGGAATGGGATCACATCACCTTTATTATCATCTCTGTTCAGACTATCCTTAAAAAGATCACATTAGCTCTTTCAGCTAAAGCAATGGAAATGGATTTTATGGTCATTTGGTAACATTCTGCTGTAATTCCTGCTTTCTAACATGACTACTCCCTCCATAAGCATGGCATGAATTATCCACTGCTAGTTATATGGCGTTGGTTGGCTTATACTAAAATTTCTGCGACACAGTTCTGAACCTTACCCTTTGAAAATTCAAATTGACTGCTCTGTTTTGTTGTTATTTATTGTTCATGCAAATGTCAGACTTCTAATTTTCTTCTAGGATTGTCACACTCAGTTTTTACTTGGTGAGATAGCTACAACACTGTTGCAAGTTACACAAGTGTTATTAGAATGTCAGCAGCTGCCCAACATCATCCCCAGAGAATTTTTTTAGAAAAGAAAAACTGGCTTACAGTTTTTGAAGCAGGGTTTAGCATGTCCCTAGTTAACAAAACAGTGGCAAATTTCCCTCACATTTGGAAAACATGAAAGCATTTCTTTGCTTCCCTTATCCAGTTCTAAGAATTAGTTCTCACATCATGGTTGAGCTGATGTAACTGCTGTGTCACACCACAAAGGCACTGCACTCACTTAAAACCTTGAGTTACAAGACATTTTTCATCTAGTTAAACTGAAAGAGACATTACATGACCAAAAAGCATGTTTGAAGAAAATAAACATTTGCTTTGGTATCTTTCTCTTGGTGGTGGTGTGTGACACAAGCTTCCACGTGGCAAAGTCTGAAACCCATGTAAAGCTTAGATGGATATTTTTCCTATTTGAATTATTATTTGGAGCTTGGTTTAATCAACTGTATAAAAATATTAACAATTTGCATTGCTCCTGTCACAGTGAGGCCTCCAGGGCTACATCTTGGGCCCTGTGTTTTTCAACATTTTCATAAATGACTTGGAAGCAGGACTGGAAGGGACAAAAGCAAGTTTGCAGATGGTAGAAAACTAGGAGGAGCTATTGACCCCTTTGAAGGCAAGGCGGCCCTGCAGAGAGACTGTGACATATATGAGAACTGGGCAATCACCAACCATATGAAGTTCAAGAAGGGCATATGATGGATTCTGCATCTAGCATGGGGAAACCCTGGGTGGACAGACAGACTGGGAAATGATATGTTGAAAAGCAGTGCCATTTAATGGGACCTGGGGGTGCTGGTTGGTGGCAAGCCAAATATGACTCAGCAGTGCCCTGGCAGCCAGGAGGGCCAACCTTGTCCTGGGGGACATCAGGCACAGCATCATAGCCAGGCAAGGGAGGGGATTGTCCTGCTCTGCTCGGAGCTGGGGCAGCTCCAGTGCTGGGAGCAGTTTTGGGCACCAAAATATTAGAAATACATTAAACTATTGGGGAGTGCCTGAAAGAGGGCCATGAGGATGGTGAAGGGTCTGGAGAGGAAGCCATATGAGGAGCAACTGAGGTCACTTGGTGTGTTCAGCCTGAAGGAGGCTGAGAGAAGAGCTCACTGCAGTTACAACTTCCTCATGAGGGGAAGAGGAGGGGCAGGCAATGATCTAAAGTCACTGGTGACCAGTGACAGGATCCAAGGGAATGGTCTGAAGTTGTGTCAGGGGAGGTTTAGGTTGGATATCAGGAAAAGGTTCTTCACCCAGAGGGTGGCTGGGCACTGGGACAGGCTCCCCAGGGTAGTGGTCACAGCACCAGCCTGACAGTGCAAGAAATATTTGGACAACGTTCTGAGGCACATGGTGTGATGGGGATGGTGCTGCACAGGGCTGAGTGGGATCCAGTGATCCTGATGGGTCCCTTCCAACTCAACATATTCTGTGATTTCCTTCTGAGACCAGTATATTCTGTTTCTTTTATGCATATTACATTCACATTAAATTTTCACATTTTTGGGGAACCAGTGATCAGCAAGCCATTTTTATATTCGTAGATTTACCTTCTATTACCCTTAGCTGAAATGCAAACTGCACTGTGAGTTTAACAGATTTATTTTGTCGCACTGACATCAAACCACCAAACAGAAAATACAACATTCTCCATTTAAAGCTCTAAGAAATAATACATTTTAGAATTCCTAAAGAAACCACAACACTAGATTTTATGGTTAATCTACGAGGCACATGTCTTGAATCCACAGATTTATGAACTGCAAAGCAAAAAGGACAGATGGTTTTCTAAGAGTTTGTATACAGTGAGCAGCCATTAAAAACTGCAGATATTTGACAGGGGCAGGGGGGAAGCTTGACAGGGACTAAAAAGAATGACAAAGATTAACTGTTGTTATGAAGCCAGAACAAACCACAACTGCAGCATTATAAGCTACTTACCAATAGAGATAGGGTTTATCCTTATCTACATTGATATTGTTTAGTGGATCCATACGAAACCAGGTGTTAAGAGTAAACCCATTTTGATAAGGCCACTTAGCAATAGGAGGCAATGCAATTGCCTGGAAGGAGGGAAATAAAAAAGAAAGAAATTATTAGGTTTTTGAGAAATACTGTTGAAAGTAATGCCTTTCTAAAATCCTGTGTCATTCTAGATCTGTAAATCTGCTTTAACTTTCAAATACGAAATACAGAAAAAACACTTTAAATAGTGCTTTCGAATTAATGCATTACTTTCCTATCTATTTCAAAATACTTTAACTTTTAACTGCATAAATAGAGGACACAAAATTAAATTTGTGAATGGACAATATTAAGAGAACAAAAAGAAAAATTACTTCTGGAGAAATTAAACTATAAATTAAGCTTTTAATAATTATTAATCTCATCAATAAACTTAAATACAAAATCAAATTAATCAACAGATCATAAAATTGAGATTCATTGTTAAAACTAATACTAAACATTTCAAGGAACACCTTTGGGATATGGCTCCTGCCTGCTGTGAGGCAGTTTCCTGCCTGAAGCAGAAGAGCTTCTTGATGACAAATGGGAACAACACCTGGGAGTAGTACTACCACCAGCACAAGGTGTCCTCCAACTGGACTGACTAACATGCCACCTGAACAGACTGGTAGAGCTGTAATACAGTACTGGGAAGAGTCCTGCAGTTGGGAAAATGCAGCAGCTCTCAGCAGCATATCCATAGACCAGTTCAGAAGACTCTTGGCTCCTTCATACTGCCACTAAAGTCCTGGATATACAAAGATCATGCACTTAACTTTAAAGAGGGCCAACCTGACATTTATCAGGCTGATTAAAAGTTATGCTGTCTCTCTGTCTGATGTCAACATTGTGCATCACACATGAAAATGAGCTCAGTGCTAGTGAACTGGGTCTTGTCCAGTCTTTTTCTTCTAATGAAGTGTTTTGGTTTTTGGGTTATTTTATAAATTTCTGCCCATGGTCCACTTCAGAGGATGTAACCTCTCCAGAACTTCATGGTGTAATCCAAAATGCACCAATAAAGGAGTGTAAATTTGAAACCTGTATTTCGTGGTTTACAGGTGTGCAGTCCATCATGAGTAGCATGTGAAACAAGATCCTGGAAGGATCCAAACAAAGGAAAGAGACTCTGCATTTCAATCAAGAACTCTTTGTATTGATGCACATCTTTGGACAGGAAGGAATATTTGAAATTCTTTTCCTGCAAAACCTTTTTCTGAAATTCTGATAAGAAATTAAGAGAAATTTCCACAGGGTTTGCCTCTGAAGCCCAGAAATGTCAAAGCAGTATGTGTCACTGTAAACAATCACATTCTGCAGCAAATGTCTTGCTGGTGTATGTATTCCTAAGAGAGGTTAACTGTGGTTTCAATTTAGCAGGAGATAATGAAAATTTCCGTTTCAAAACTTAGTAATTAATTCTTTACACAATCTGCCCAACGCATTTTGCTGACACATCTAAGTCTAGATAAAAAACAAGATCAAAGAAGTAATCTAGCAAAAAATAACCCAGGTGTAAAACAATGATTATCAGCCAGTTTACTTCCCTGATGCTATCTGCCACTCTGACAAGTCTGTTCATGAGGAATGGACGTAGTGGTTTGGGCTTAAAGAAAATAATCAGTGCCACTGATGGACGAAATGCAGGCAGTGCAGCCTGCATGCACTGGCATGAGAAAACAGGAATCTCGGGATTATTTTCTGTTTAGAAGACTCCGTGTTCTACTTGAGCCTGTATCAATTCCATTCCAGAATGGACCTGTACCTCAGATTTCTATTTCCCAGTGTTAACCATTTGTATTTACCGTATCAATAATCTATAAATCTGTATACAATACTTTAATTTATTTGTAGGGGTTTTTTTTTTGAAAGTATATGCAGTGAATGGAAGAGAGAATATCTACTTGTGAAGGTTTGGAAAGGAATATAATTACACCATTATAAATTATCTCCACTGTCTTGATGGAAAGGAAACAGATGATGGAATTCAGACAAAATGAAAATTATAATAAAATTTATGACTAAGCAGTCACCGTAATCTGTGATGATATGGACGAGTTCATTGTTTGATTTTCCTCAACTCTTTTATTTATATAATATTGGTTACATTATTCTAATAAAATAACAGTGTTCTTTGGAATTTTCAAGTTTCCCTTTCACAGTAATTTCCCCAGACCAAAATCTGCTGCTTGATATTCCATCCCCACAAGCGCAACTTCTCAACAACACAGCTACCTTGTAAGTGTGTGGAAGGCAATGTCTACACTACTCAAACATGTATTTCCCCTCTCATTTCCTTTCCAAGTATTTCTGAAACCAAATGAAGGGAAATGCAAATGAGGAGCTATTTATTTGTTCCTGAAATTGTAGTATTTTGGTCAAAAACTTACTGCAGCACTACAGCCTGGGAAGTTGAAAAAGGTGTCAGGCCCATGTCTCTGTGGCATCTGATTAAGGACTGATAATAACTTAACTGCATGTCTTGGCTGTGAAAAAAAGAAAATTGCACAAAAGTCAATACAACCATTTATGTACTCTTTAGGCTACAACAGAAAGTGACAGTTTTCAAACAACAGAGCAAATTAACTCTGAAAAAGTTAGCAAAAATACTTGAACATATGTTCAGTCAACATGAGAAAACAAATTCAAGTTTAGATGTCCCAGGAGACATTTTATGTTAACTTCAGGCTCTAATGAAAGGGCACTTAATGTTTTATCTGATCACAGCTTACCCAGATTCCATTTTCGCCTCGTAGCATGCTGAACAAAAGCTTCAACTCCTTGACAGTGATGCTGTAGCTGGCAAGAACCCCCAACATATCAACTAGGAGATCTTCAAAGGAAAATAAAGTTATTCTGAACTCTGAATTTCATTGTTTTGATACACAAACAAATAAAGCTGAAAAAATTAATATCTTTAAAAGTAAATGTATTCACATTCTAAAAATCCAACTTACTTGCAACTTGAATGCTTTACAAAGGATTTAATGTTAACTTTTGCATCACACTTTGAAAAAAGTATTACATTTATGGAGCATTAATTCTTCCCATTTCACAACATACATCACACATCATAAACTTGTCCTCCTTGCTGTGTGTTTTTGTGATAAGAATTCCTTCTTTCCTCTGAAGCTAGCATTTTTCAAAAAACTTTGACCTAAAAGATGCTTTACATTAACCCAAACCCAGCATTTTATACTATAATTTGTATCATTTCCCCATTTTTGCTACAGTGATAATGCTTCTGATCTTTACTGTAATGAAAGGCCAGGGGAAAATAAAAGAAAAACAACACCTCCCTCTGGCCCCTGCAAAAAAACCAACAAAAGCCCCACAAAACCAACCAAACCCCCAGCAAACCAAACAAGATCAAAACAACAAAAAACCCATAAGGAAAACAAACAAACATCATAGCAAGAAAATAATTAAAGAGCACAATAAAAAGAAGAGATGAAAATTGCTCACAGGTTTATGGAGTACAGCTTTCATTACAACAACTCAAAACTCAAAATTTTACAGAAAGAACATTAAACAGAGTCTTTCTTTCAGAGACTATCAGGTTTAAAATTACTGATAGTGCTTGAATTTTTATTTAAAATCCCAGAATTCCATTTTAAGAATTTGTTAGCTTGTGGGATGTTGAACCTTTCCTTATACTGTAAACTTTTTTCCGGAATAAAATGGACTAATAAGAATTTCAACTTCCTCTAGTAGGAGGGAAACCAATTTGCTCATATTCACAGATCAGGCATAGGAATTTAATTCAAAGATCAAGCAGTGAAGTCAAGAGTTTTCAAAACAAAAGAGCAATGACACAACAGAATCAGCATTAACACAGTTTCTCAAGTTCATTTCTGTTCAAGAATCATAGAATTCCCCCACCTCCCTCCTGCCTCCATACTAAAACTTGTAGAAGACATAACTTTTTACACATAAGATTACATTTTATTTGTAGGATTTCATGTTATCCTTGTCCATTAGTGAAAGAATGATCTCTACAGGTGCTGACAAAGAGTAGTTCTCAGGAGAAACAATTCTTTCCAAAGACATTTCATATTTCGTTTTAAAAGAGATTTTCTCTTTTCAAATCCATATGTATGTGGTTTTGAGCATTAATATTTCTTTAGCTTTTTCTACAACAAAAATAGCCTCTGATCCTTAGCAAGCTAATGGCATGTGTGAAGAATGAAATATCATTTAATTTACAGGAGACATAGCAAACTTTCTGGTTAGTGAAATTGCATATCAGGAAAGGCAAAAGAAAAGCATTGTAACTTAGCAGACATTTTCACCATAAATTCTGAATATAGTCCTAATCTTCAAGTATAGATTTTTTTAATCCCCCCTCTCACTTCTTTATTCTTCCCTTTAAAAAGTGTCACATACATTTGTGACAGAATTAGAGAAAATCAAACACACCTAAGAAAACTAAATGCCTTGTCACTCATGGTGATGAATTCTATGACTCAGCTCCCCTAGTGCCTGCCCCCTTCACCGTAGTCTCCAGCCTGCAATGTGAAGCTGGCACATCTAGTACATGATCAGAAACTGGAAACAGTCACACTAAACACACAGAAAAGGAAATAAATACAAGTGAATACTAATCTTTGGCTGAAAATTTTCCAATTCCTATTTTGTAGTTTCAGCCTTCTTTTCAGATCAAGGGACTGCAAATTCTGCTTCCTTAACAGAGAAAAAAATGTGCTGAAGCAAAGTTGTCTGTTTTGCAGAAGCAAAATCAGAACGCCATCAAAAAAAAATAAAAAAATCTTGTAACATAGAGGAAAAAAGTGCAAATTAATACAGTCAGACACAGAAATGGTTGGCAAGTTTTAAAAATCACTGAACATGTGCTGCATTGTTTCATTGTTACCACCCTGTACTACCTTATGGCACAAAAAAATTCTTATTTCTACTGAAGATGTGGATAACCTACAGGCATTAGAAATACATATTTATAAGTAATGAATTAAACATTGATGGAGAGAAAAACATAAGCTCCCTAATTATGTAACCCTGGGTAAAATAATGACCTGGAAGATTGAAGCCCAGTAGGATAACAAGCAAAGATAAAGCAAACAATATCAGTGGCAGTTGAAGCACTAAAGGATTTTTAAAGGTATTTCTGTAAGCCCTTCTAAAGAAGGTTTGTTTCTTCTTTCAATATAAAGACTTAAAAATAATTGTTACATAACTTTATTCATACTTATTAGAAATCTCATAAAAGAGTCAGTCCCATCTGGTTTATAAATCCTAATAATCCACTCATCTATAAATGGACAAAGGTCAGAAAGCATGGATTTTTTTAATATCTAATTTTTTTAATATTAAATAAGATTACATATATAACTGGAATCCATGATCTCATTTCAGAAACAAGATTTATATATAATAATATTAAGTCCAGAAGGAGAAAACAGGCAGTTTCTCATTTTTAATGCATTTCTAATTTCTATTAATGGCACTTTCTGAATACTTTCATACTAAGCAGTTTTCATATGATCTATAAATTAAACAGCAACTTTGAAGGAATGCTTAATTCACTCACTTAATATGAAAATACAACAGAAAAATGCCTGCCTGTCTTCAAGTAACAATGCACATACATCAAAATGAAGGGTCTAGCATTAACTTTGGAAGACATATTTAATAGCATTGGAAAGAAAACTTCAGGAAACTACCCTCATGCCTCCTTAACCTCTTAATATTACATGGCCATTAAATTGGGAATTTTAACCCTTGTTGGTAATGTAAATTGATTTCTACAGATGGTAAATAGAGAATGTGATAATTTTTCAGTTTTTCTTATGGAATGAGTTGACAGAGGAAAGCTTGTTAACAGCCCATTAATGACAGAGCAGTCAAAACCCAACTCTGTTGCTTGAAGACTAGAAACTGTTTCAGTGCTTAAGAATTCAGTCCCAGATACTTTAGAACAATTCCCTACATCATCACAACAGAACTGTGGGGGAAAAAATGGGACTTAGGTGAGACATAGCTACCCTTTATGAATTCAGGCTACTTTCTCATCCATCGATCAGACTTCTCACATGGGACTACAGACACACTATCCCAAAGAGTCTCTCAGAGCAGATGACCTGCTTCACTACTCATCACCTGGAAACAGATTCCTTCAAGGAAGATCCTGAGCAGCTGTTAAAAAGAAACTAAAAAAGCACCAATCACCTATGAAAATATTTTCTCCTTAACTATTGATAAAATAGCTGACCATTCCCCTATATAACAGATTGTCACAGTATGAAGATTTTTTTGAAAGGTGATGCTTCTGTAAAGCAAATTCAGTCCACTTGGACTGCCACTGAGACTTTTAAAGTGATTAAGCTTTTATTCTTCACCACAAAATGTGTAAAATTGCATAAAGTTGTATTAAAGTGCTCAGAACCTCATAAATCTGAGAGTCATAATCTAAACAGACAGAGAAGTTCTTCTCATTGATAAAGTTTGGGTACATGTTTATTTGCTGCTGTCTTACTATCATAAAATCAGAAAAGAGTGGCTTCAGACTTAGACTGGTCCTGAAAGTGTGCTGTCAGAACATAAAAGAGACATTATTGACTGTCTTGTCTATTCAAATCCTTTCTAGGTCTAATCAAAATGTTTCACAAAGGAGCAAGCAAGATGACCTAAAAAACAAATAAGCAACTCCCGGAGAGGCAAATAAAAGAAGAAAAAAAAAAAAAATCCAGAAAACCTGTACCCTCTAAAGATAACAAAAGCCAATTTCAAAACACTGGGCTGACAGACTATTAGCAACTGTTTTGGGAAAAAAAAATGGTACTGACTTCCTAGAAGTAAAAAATTAACACAGTTCTTGTTCAAAGCACCCTCCCTTTAATGCTAAAAATTATTTTAACACAAATTTTCTTACTTTATTCCCTGGCTTTGGGAAGTTCATAGAAATATTTGAGGCAAAACAATTCTACAATTATGACCTCAACATCTGCATAGGATGTTAGGGAACACAAATACTGCATTAGTTTCCACTGATTTTGCCTAATATCAAAATAGTTATTACATGACCTTTTTTATTACTTCTGACTTGCAACCAATATTATTACTACTTATAAAGGAGACTAAGATGCTTACAGAAATCAAGAGATAAAAGCAAAATAATCAATTTGGTTGCTTCCATGTCTTGTTAAAAAAACAAAACAAAAAAAAAAAACTCTCAAAAAAATCATCTATTTACAGTTATCAGAGAAAAACCCCAGGAAGCATGATTCTGTTCAACCCCTGCTCATGATATATAGAGGAATACTTAGTTAACTGGAAATACACTACAAAGCTCAAGTCTCTTCAGAATTCCAATTTTCAGTTTTGATTTTAAATTAAACGCGCAGTACCTGCATCCATTTAAGCATATCAAAGAACAAGCTTACTGAAGTTTTTTTCTGCAGAAAGTCTCTTTCTGAAGCACTGTGTGATCACGCTCAGAAAAAGCATTACTAAGGTAGAAGATTCATTAGGCTGTTGTTTTTTTTTAATTTACTACCCCTAGTTTATATCTGTACATTAAGAGTGATTTTTTCAATTCCCAAATGCTCCTAAAATCCAGATCCTAAGCTCTTGATTTCTGACTTCTACAATTAGCTAGGCAGTTTTAAAAAAACAAAAACTCTAATGGAGGTACCATTACAGTCCTGTATGCCACATATACTGTTGCCCTGTTCTTTTACAATTCTTCTCAGTCTTCTGAAATGTTTACATATTTGGAGCCAGATTCTCAAAGTTTCTCACACACTTTCATGTACACAAAAGAATGCATATCTAATGATCTCTCATTGTTGACATTCCTCTCTTGGGGAGATGAAACTTGATGGACTTCTAGTTTGACCAGTGTGGTTGGAGAAGTGGCAACCTCATCCTCCAATCCATGGTCATTGTCCAAAATCTATATAAACTGAATTAACAAATAAACTCTCTCTTTTTCTTCCTTTCCTGACCTGGTGGTGTGCGTGTGTTCATTGCATGTCCTATAGTGACAATATACAAGTACCATGGGAGCTTAAATTGGACAAATTCTGTTGGTGTGATTATTCATGTAAGAACATTATTTACATGAGTAAAACCCTGAAAAATTTTAGCATAGAAATTTTTGTCCTCATCATATAATGTGCAATATTTAACATGGAATAAAAGAGTATCTTCGCCCTTACACTATTCTGCCATACCATATCAAAAAACACCGTAAAACAAAACATATTTGGTGAAAACCATAATTTATGAATCTATTGGTCTGATTTACTTCAGTCTGAATTTCACTGTACAGTATTTAGCATAACAGTTATGACTTTAGCATTTAGAGATACATTTCTAAACAAGATGTTGATTATGACTTGCTTTGAAAAACAGAATGTAGCTTTTCTAAATACTATATTACAAACATTTATACTACAAAAAAAAAAAAAAAGGAAAAAGGACAAGGAAGAAATCATTCCTCAGTAATCCAGTTTTCATTCCATTGTTATCATCTTCTTGCTTCTTGTCTGAAATCCTTGCTAATTTACTGTTCCATAAAACCTGTATATGTGTCAGGAAGCAGATCAGCAACTAAAATCCACAAAACCTGTATATGTGTCAGGAAGCAGATCAGCAAGTAAAATATTAGAGTTACAGAAGGTAAACCTCTGAAATCTTTCAAAAACACCTCACAATATATGTATCCTACAATCAGTCACAAACTATATAAGAATTAAGAACTATTTTCACCAAAAATGTAAAAAATTAAAATATATGAAAAGGATCACAAAAATACATTATGGAATGATTTTTTAATATAATCAATGTCCAGCATTCAAACCTGTAAATAAAATCTGTTATGCTGTCAGATGAGGTTATGTTTAAAATGGATCTAGCAATTCAAACATCATGATTAAAAATTACCAATTTATATAAAAATTAAAATATTTCCTTGTAGTTAAGAGTCTAACATACTCTTCTTAATTATTTTAATTTTTTATCACTAAGAAAATATCTTCTCAAATTAATTAATAAGTTATTTTACACAAGGTAGCAACAGAGATTTCAAACTAAGAATATATTTTTGTCATTTTCCTGAAATTAATAAATACTTCTGACTCAATAGCAGTATTAATGAAAACATCACTTTAAGTAAAAACCAAAACATCCCATACCATTCCATAATCACAAAACATTGGCAGGTCAAGAATGCAATAATTATTTTATCAGTTGGCAATTTATACCTGCAATCATGTCGTCCACAGTACTCATCTTCAGCAGTACCTGTTCAATTAAGCCAACTTCCGTGCTAGTCTGTAAATTACGGACACTTTTACGTAGAATTGCAGTGAACATACTCCAGATTTCTGCTTGGCACGTTACATCACAGTGCTCCAAAAGCTCTGACATGCATGTAATGCTCTCTGCATCCTGGATTATAAAGTTCATCTCCAGATCAAATTCACCACCAACCAGCTAAAAAAGAAAATAAGAATAGCATTACAATGTGAAATACATACCTTCATTGTGACAAATACAGAATGTTTTACATGGTTAGAGAAGTAATTCTGATTAGAGAAACTCACAGCTATGCTTTGTAACAGCAAATTAACAGTCACGCTATGCAAAATAAAGCTTGTAAAAAATATACACACTAATGTCATAAAACACTATCTTCAATTTTGTCACTGTGCTGAATACAGCATCTCAATGAAATCAAATCAAAATATATTTGAAGTATTCTTTCCAATAAAATAATTGAAATGGTAGCCTGGCCCAGACAGATTTAGTGCAGAACCTGAAAAGCTCAAGAAGCAACTGAGGTTTTTCTACCATTCTCTGAATTTTGCCTACTCAAAAATAAAAAGACACTGCTAACTTAGCTTTTTCTCCTGATATAAGCCAAGATTTGCTCTTAGTTGGTTTGGAAGACATTATTTGTCCCACCCAAACAGTCATGCCTGGAAAAAGATTAACTCATCTGCTAGGAGTAACACAGACATAGAAAAATTACATTATAATATCACACATCAGCTGGTTAAGGAAACCTGCTGGCTGGTGCAAGGGAGAGACTGCATCAGGAAAGAAAAAAGCACTCAGATAAGAGGTGAGTTAACAGCAGTGCTGATGAAATGACAGCCTGACTCCTGTCTGTCCAGGTACTATCCAAAGTCTTGAGCTCAAATTAAATAGCACAACTAACAGACAGGTATTGGAAGAGAAGGAAAAGCATACCAGTAAAAGAAGATATACTTATATCTTCACAAATGGAATGCAATAATTTTCATCAGTCATTCGTGTAACTTAAAGCTGAACTCAAGACAATCTACTAAACCAAATATGAAATTTAGTTTAAAAAAACCAATCCCCTTTCAATGGCATAAACATCTTTCAATTCTGAAGGAAACACAGCCTGACTCTCATGCATCTTACTTTATCTTAGTAAATTCGAAGAATTTTGAAAGTACCAGTGTGAAATTTCAAAGAATCATGGAATCACAGAATGGCTTGGGTTGGAAGGGACCTTAAAGACCATCTAGTTCCAACTCCACTTCCATGGGCAGGAACTTTCCACTTGACCAGATTACTCAGAGTCCCATCCAGGCTTGGTTAGTCTCTCTAGGCAACCTCTTCCAGTGCTTCACCACTCTCACAGTAAAGAATTTCTTCCTAATATCTAATCTAGACCTTTGCCCCTTCAGTTTAAGGTCTTCCCCACCTCAACCTGTCAATACATGCCCCTGTAAAAACTCCCTGTCCAGCTCTTTAGGCTCCCTTTAAGTGCTATAAGGTGTCCCAGGAGCCTTCTATTCTTCAGACTAAACAAAGCCAACTCTCTCAGCCTGCCAGTAACACTAATTTCAGTAACTGTAAATTTATTACACAAAATAATGGGATAAGTTAATATTAAAATAATTCTAAGAATTTTTGTTCTAGTTATTTAATGGAGTTATATAATTAAAATTTGCATAACTTCTTAAATTAAAGATATTCAAAGAATTATCTCTCCTAAGTGCATAATTTCAACAGTCAATTTTAATAGAAGGCAATTCTATGGCCTATTTATAAGCAGTTGGTATTGGCTTCAAATTAAACTCTAAAAAAAGCAAGTTGAAATACTATGCAAAATTTTTTTGGTGGCTAAACCCATCCAAATATTCAAAGACTTTTTTCAAACGCCAGCTTCAGACAATTAATATAAGTAAGCAGGGTCTAGCCTTAGCTTCCACCTTAATTCATACTTTTCATTCACTTTCAAATTACTTTTTCCTCTATCAATTAATTGCTAATAACCAATTTATAATTTTGTAACATAAAAGCTTCTAATATGCTAAATATATAAACTGACAACCTCCTTAGTTCTCCTGAGACATTTAATTACATTCAAATAAAAACTATTATCCTAATTATAATTAGTACTTTAATTTAAAACTTGTGACTGCATATCATATATTTGCATATTTGGTAAACACATTATGTGTACCAAAGAAGGAAAAAAAAAAAAAATCAAGATTAGAAGCACACTATTTCTATGGTCATTCTTTAGAATCATGAAATGTCTTCTAGTTTAGTTTCATAGAGTTTCTACTTTCTTTTCAAGAAAGCCAGGCAGAGTTTTTATTTCTGAAAACAGCAGCAATTTGTGCATACTTCATCAGCAATCTGGGTTGTTGTGTTTTCAGATATCTCTTGGCCAGGATAAGCCTCTCTGAGACTATGTTTAAAACACACAAAAGTAAAACAGCCACCTGCAGAAGACATTCAATTGAACTCTCTTATATGACTAAACCAAGATGAAATTAAACACCTCCTAGAAGGGTCTACTTTCCTCCATTACTTTCCATGGAGGAAATCTAGGATGAAAAATTGTATCTCCTGAGTCTTCATCACGGGATTCGTTCAAAAGATGTCACAGATCTGGGCAGGTGCCTTAGTTGGCCTGGCTTTCGCAAGAGAGTTGGATCAGAGAACCTCCAGACTTCCGTTTCAACTTCAAAAATTCTGTGATAATATTTAGGCTATCTTCAGACTAGATACACTACCCACCATTTGATTTTGATAAGTTGAACTTAAAAACAAGGAAAAAAATCCAGTAAAGCCTCAACTGGAATGGAGTGGTGCAATACAGACTGATTTACTTTCCTCAAACACTATTCATTGTAAAACTCTAGTTAATTTAAATTAATAAACTAATATAGAATCAGTAAAACACAGGGAAATAATTCATACAGATGAAAATAATTCAAACTGTATTTGCTTTGTAATGTAAATCAATATACTAATATGTAACATTTAAGAGAGTGGAATGAAGTTCCTGTAGCAGTATGAAGTGACAGGATATATCCGTATTATTCAAACCACGATGTCTCATTCTATAAAACATTTCAGACTGAATGCTAATTAAATTGCTTCTATGGAGAAGATTCTCCTGGGCTACAGACTATCATGCAGGTCCTACCATTATTTCACTTGTACAATTGACAACAAGAACTTTATAGCCCATCATGGTGACTGCTTATTCCACCAAGGAAAACATTAAAATATTCGTATTTGCCCTTAAATTCAGTTTAAGCATACTTCAGACAGTAAAATTTATCATAATTATCATTAAAATTAACCTTAATAAAGCAAACAAATTATTGAACTAATTGACAATGATAGCAAAAATTTAGGAAGGCAGGGAGATGTGAGTTCTTTAAAGTAGTCATCCTAAATTAATCATGAATAAAAAATATTAATAGTTTTTATAAAAAGAAGTCTAAGATGACAAGGAAAAGCTAAACAAAGGTGAGGCAAGTATACAGAAATAAATGAACATGGTTAATTTGTGTTCAAGAAATAAAGCAGGCACCTCTGCTTTAAAATGTGCACAATCAAATGGAATTCAGCCAATAAAAGAAGTAAAACATTCACTACAAAAAAGCATCATCTAACAATATTTCTGCACCTGGATTTCCCAGGGAAGACAGTAGGTAAAGAGGAATAACCAGTCTCCACAACAGGGGGGGTAACCAGTGGATAATGTGCTGACACTAATGAAAGGACAAACTTTGCTAAGGAGCAAAGCAATCATTAAATGCAGTTAAAAAAACACCAGCTGCTGAGAGCTGCAAAGATTCTTCTGATATCAACTGTCCAGGAAACAATGTTTAAAAAAATTCAAAATTAGTAAATGCAAAGTAATTCAACATTATTACAGTTTTCCTCGTGTGTACAAGATGACAGGCTCCAAAGTCTGATATTATCACACAGAAAAGAGATCTTGGAACCCCTGAGGGTGCTGCTTCAAAAAACGATGCCATATTAAAAACTGCCAATACATAACTAAATATTCATAATGAATTTGCAGCTTCCTAAGTTGGGTAAAACTGTGGATGCAACACCATAAACCAAAAAGTTAAATCATACTTCCAAAAAGTAACTTATTTTTAATATAGCTTCTGTAATGTATTCCTGTAATAGGACAAATTTCAGCTGGAGTACAACATGAACATTTTGATAGAAATCCTTACAGATGCCAGTATACCATGCCGTAAATCAGTGCTCTTTCCATATCATACATCTCATATACAATCTTTTTTTATGTCAAACACTAAGTCTTTGCATTTTTCAAGGGAATATTTAATATTTAGTAAAGACCATGCTTTCACTGTGATTAAGTATCCGGAAGTATTGGTAGTGCTTTGTCATATTCTGCATCTTTCACAGCACAGCTGTAAGAAATGAAGCACCAATCCAATGTTCAGATTACAGGTGCTGCAGGTGTGTTGACTGGGGGCAACAAACAACTCCTCCTGAAGTGGTACTGAACTACCAGTAATAACAAATCTGACTGTACTCCCCATGCTGAGATTGCTTGTAAGAACAGGTTGATACTCCTTGCAAATCCCTTCAAGAACCTACACCACCCATTCCCAAACGCAGCTGCTTTACTCAGAATCTCCATTATTCTGAATACTGTTGCCATTCCTCAGTAAGTTCCTACTATTCATCATGCTATGCAATAAAAAGGTTTCTTCCTAAATTGCCACATCTCTGCAGGACTTAGGCTGGTCTTTTACACCCTTTTGATCTAGAACACAGAAGAAATACTTCCCCAAACACAAGAAGTTTTCTACATATCTCAGATAGTAAGTTCATACCTGTTCTTGAAATACAATAAAATACATGCTGCCAAACATCTAGAATTAAATTGTTGACTTTTGAAAATTGGAATTTTTCAGTATCAGATTCTTCAAATCAAGTTTGGAAGAATAGATTGAAATAAAAAGTGAATAGAATATTTCAGTTGGAAGGGACCTAGAAGAATCACTTGGTCCAAGCGTCTGACCACTCCAGGGCTGTCTAAAAGTTCAAGCACGTTGATAAAACCCTTATCAGAATACCTCTTAAACACAGGCTTGGGGCATCAAACACATTTTCAGAAAGCCTGTTGCAGTGTTTGACCACCTTTTTTACAAAGAAATACTTCCTAACATTCAATTTAAAACTCCCCTGATGTAGCTTTGAACTATTCCCATTGATCCTGCCACTGGATACAACAGAGAAGAGCTCAAAACTTCCCTCTCCCTTTTATCAGGAAACTGTAGACAGCAACGACTAAAACCACTATATTAGAACTATATAAACCAAAGTCCTCAAGAATTTAAATCTATAAGTTTGCAGTTCATTGCTGTCAAAGAAGTATTTTCTAGCTTCCTTCAAGTTGGAGTCCTCTCTGCATTGATTTAAACAAAAATCAAGAATATGAATTCCAACACTAGACAGACAGTGCCACTGAAAAATTCAAGTATCACAACAGTATAATTACTAAACCCTAACCACATCCAGGCCTAATTTACACCAACTCACTCCTACATTCTCTCTCCTAATTTAGTTCTATCACATTTGCTCTGCTTTTTCTCAAGGCAAAAATATATGAAGGCATAACACAGTCAACATGACAACAACCCTAATCTGTTTTGAACAGAAGCATTTTAGGCTCAAGTACATACATATACAACCAGAATTAAAAAAAACCAAATCTTTCCTTGTAGCTATATAGGAGGTAAACAATTTGGAAACAAAATTACTAATTCTGTTCCCCTCCCTGACACTCATCTCTCATTTTAGTCATTACAAAACAGCTGACTTAGCACATGGCACAAGTTTCCACAGGAAAAAAGCTGAGAACAACCTACTTGAGTGAGATTGAAAATCTCACAAAATCCAAAATCAATTAGCTGTTTTGAAGAGAAAATTAGTAACCATTTAACTCTTGATAGCTAAAGCCATCACATAACTTAGAAGAAGAATTTTTGTCAAAACTGGAACATCTTTTCTAAAAAAAACCCCACTGAACTGATTTCATAATAACCAGGGACAATTCAAAATATGTGGAATCAGACTGCTACTGCTTCTTTTATAAAGACAGGCAACAGTACAAGCATTAAAACACAGTGGTCTGAGAAAAGCAGTAGGGAAAAACAAGCAGGAAAAACACAAGTTACTATTTCATTGTCATTAGCTAAAACATTAAATTTCTAAACAATTAATTCAGATTTTTAGTAAGATTCTTCTTCAACTGCATGAAAGATTTCTTTAGGCAAAAGCATTTAGAATGCTAAATGGAATAAATTAAATTGTTCAGTGGCAGAAATGTGTGCTGATCATATGCACTTGTTAACCTAAATATATCAATATAACTACAGAGAAAATCACAGCTAAAAAAAACTTGAGAAGGTATGTTTCATAACTGTTATACATTCTTTATTTATTTTTAAATGGTAAATTTAAATTGGTGAATGGCAGTCCTTAGAGATTTGAATTACAGCTATGTGTATCTGGGCTAATTTTCACAATTCTCTTTACCATCATTGGAAACTAAAAGATGCTTCAGGGAAGTGATTATCTCAGTGATTTTAGATACAACATCAGAATTAAATAAATCTTTTCCAGGGAATGCAGTACTTTTTACTGACTATAAAAGGACAACTAGTTCAGACAGGCACATCTAAAGTTATGTCAGATAAATCTTAACCAATGTGCTCACAATATGGTTTATAGCCAAATGTCAGCACCAAAAAGACTGATTCTCATGTGAATCATTATAACAGGATGTAATTCTGCACATTAACATACCCCTTTTAAACAATCCTTCATTTTAACTTCAAAACCATTTTTACTCTGAATAATACACTGCATATACTCAGCAGTTTGTCACTAAGGGAATGCTACCTAATAAGTTTATTGACAATTTTAAAGTAATCTAAGAAATTAATTTAAATGGGCTTTATACTTACAGAGACAATATGGTCAGCTTTTAGTACTTACAAGAATGTGCTTGTTATTATACAAGTTTAAAAATATCCCATGGATTTACCTTTGTTTTCTTATATTTTCCTTGATGAAGGAAGATACCTCTGTAGGCAGATCAACTGCATATACATATGATTTACTGAGATAACTACCAATTATACCCAGATCACAAGGATATATAACATACTTAATGACAGACCTTTTCTAAGTATTGAGGAGGCTTAAAGAGAAAAAAAGATAAAAAACCCAACAACAAAAATAAAGTGGGCTATTGGGCATACATTTTTTAACCTGTTTCTTACCTACTGGAAAAAACCCCTACTTTGGGGTAGGACAGGAATTAGTTTGATGAAGTTCAAACACCTGCCTTCATAAAAACATCTTTAGCACAGGAGTCAGATCCCTTGAAATAAAAAGACCTACCTTAGAAGGAATGCAAAAAAAAAAAAGTTTTTAAAGTGCAACACAGGACAAAACTTACCCACTTAAAACATTTAAAGTAATCCAACCACTTCTGCCAGAAATGAAGTCTGATAAAAGTGTTTTATGTAGAAGTACCTAATCCAAAACACAAACCCAAAAGTCCTTCTTGTGGTCTATTGTTCCTGTGTCAGGGAGAAATGGCTCCTTTTTATTATTCTGATCTCCACAAAACCATTTTTGGCCAAAGCAGAATATGAGCTTTTACTTCAAGATGTTGAACCTGAATAATTAATGACTACAAACTAAAAATTGTAGGTTTATTTTCAGTGAAGTAAAATTAAAACCATTCTCAAATTGTAGCTAATTTGTTTTCAGTTTATCTATTTCAGTTTTTCTAATAAATTACTTCTGATTTTGACTTAATCACAAAAGAGATCAGCCAGTTAGATAAGGGACTTGCTTACCTCAAAAAAGGGAACAGTTACTGACAATTGATTTTAATAAATAAAACCAAGCAACTTAGGTTTGCCATATGCCTGAATATGGAAAATATTCAAAATTGATTTTTATGGACTATAAAGAAGTTGATAAATGAGTGTGAGTATGAAAAATAGTATTACTAAACAGATATTAATGGTTCATTTTGCTTTTAATACTTCATAGCTCATTCTTGCCTGTCTTCTCTCACTTTTAAGAATAGCTTTAAGATCAAGGTACAGATGTTGGTAAAGTATTTGCTATAATAATAGCAAATATTATTTGCTATTTGCAATAATCTACTTCTAATTGCCTGGTTTCAATAACCAGGTATATTTTAAAATAAGTTACTTGGAGGTGGTTTGGAATCATGGTGGGGTTTTGTTTTGTTTGGGTTTGTTTGGGTGTTTTGGGGGGAGGTGGGGGGGTTCTTTAAGGTATCTTCTTTGTTTCCAAGCCAGAAGATAAAAGAAATTGAAATAACTGAGAGTAACCAAAGTCACAAACAAAATGTACTCTGAAAAACTAAATGTTTTTTGCAACTATTTTGTAGCCTCTTCTACTAATAAGACTATGCTCTTGCACTGTAGAAACCTGCACAGCCAAATCTAGTGGGTCAGAAGCATTCCTTATTTACTTTTCAACAGTTGCAAACTATATGTAGCTTTTGAGGGGGAAATTTTTAGGTAATTTGAATGATATATTATCTCTGTAAAACAAACCTTGCTGAGGTTAAACATAGTTATCAGAGAGCATCACAAAAAATTGAAAGTCTAAGAAACATTAAACTTTCAACAATTACACATTGATTTAAATCTAATTTGTATTGCACAGCAAACACTATCACACAACATGTTAGTGCAACCAGCAATGTCTGTTTTAAAAAGAAAACAACTGGAAAATCCCTCAATGCATGCACACCTGTTTCCTAAACTTTAAATACAAGAGCAAAGAGAATGTATTTGCAATAAAAAACTAATAGAAAATTTTAGTCAACAGAAGTTGCCAGCAACTCAGAACATTTTTTTTTAATTTATTTTATTAATTTTTATTATTCAGACGTACTTGTCAAAGCAATTTTTCTTTTCTATGTTAACTCACAAATGCATTCTGTGACTAGAAAAAATTGCAACAATACAGTTAATGGAATTTTAGTCTTGGAAAATGGTGGGGATTATTTCCAGGTATATCAAGGACACATAACTCAAGAAGAAAAACATGACGAATGTTGATTGTGAGGATTATGGTGAATGTGGTACCTACACACTTTGGCTAAGATCAAAAAATAGCCCCAAGGATTAGCCCACCATCTTCTTCTAAGCAGCCATTGTATATTCCCCCTTAGTCTGTAAACCTAAACCAAAGAGTCTGCAGGCTTGGCTCTCTTATTGTCCCCTTGTTTCCCTTGAGGTACAATCAGGAAGGCAGAGCAGTTGCTCTCTAAGGCCATTATCTGTTTTTCCCCACTATTCAGGAGCTCTCTTATGTGCCACTTACCTTGCTAAATACCACTTGACATAAACCCAGCTTACTTTTTTTATACCACTGCACTGTTGTTTGGTAAGAAAAGGAATTACTTATATTTCTCTATTAAGATTAAGCTATTATCTACTTAAATCTCTAAAATTAAATAATGAATTTTTACAGCGTCCTATTCTCATGTCCACCTCTCTCTTAAGTTATGGTTTTCTTTAGGGTCTTTCACTGCATTAATTTTCATTTCCCTCGTGTCACAAAACACTCCACAACTCTTACAGGCCCAGAAACTATAAATCATGGCTATGCGATATTTAAAACCAAAAAGATTCCAATGAACTTAGATATGACAGTGCTATTTTCCAACTGATACCTATAGATGTACATTAAAGATTAATGGAAGAGTGATAACCCAGGCAAACCACAATGCCAGGTATAAATGATCTCAACACTGAAGTGAGATGTGCACAGCACTGGTCTTAACTTCATTTTGCTGAAAAGCAGGAGCTTAATTGGAAGAACAGTGTCCTGAATTCTCAACACCCTGCTGCTTACATATATCAATAATTTTGAGATAAGTAGTAACATTTCTGGTTGTTGCCAGCATTCTGAAACTTTCCAGTGGCAATGTTAATCATCAACTAGAGAAGCTCTACATTCAGTTTCAACATGCTCATTTTCATCAATCTTTCTTTTTTAATTAATGACTTACCATGCAGTCCTCTGCTCCAGAAAGTGAACATGGGAGAAAAGTTTTAACCCAGTGTTTGGCATAGTGAAAAGCCCTCACTTATTTCGGAACAGTGACTCTTTAATGACTATAGAACTAATACCAGACATGTGATAGAGTTCCACTTAATTCTCTGCACATAACATAACCAGGTTAAAGCCAACAGTAAATGTGGAAGTGCCGAGCAGAATTTTTCCTTTTAAAAAGATATGTAGATTGCAGGAAATAAGAAAACAACATCTATTATAGAGTTAGATTTATTTATGGAGCTTGAGCAAATGCTTCCTGTAGAATCTACCAAATTCTGGTTAAGACTGAAATGCCCATTGACTATATTTTATAAATAAGCAGTCAAATGTATAAACATCCATGGTTTCACCTCCAACCTTACTTTGTTCCCTTTTTCCATATAAATTTTAATTTATAACAAGCAAAACCCTTATAAATCTAATCTATTATTTTAAAACAACCCAAATAATCTCAAGAAATATAATAATTTGCAACAGCACAATGTTATCTAGTAGGTGAAAAAATGCCAAATACATACAGATAAATTCAAGATGTCAGGGCTGAAAAAAATCAATAACTAGGCTCCTTAACAATAGCCATATAATTCCTGTTGCTTTTCAGTTTTGGTGAGCCTGAAGTTTGTTAAATTTTCAAGCAAAGACAGTCTATACATTCTCCCAGGTTCTGTCTGTCTTTAAGAAAATAAATACAAGTCACAGCATTTGTTACATTTTTCTTGTCCTCAAAAGTGCACAAAATAAAAGACAGCAACAATGCTTTAAAAACTCTTAAAATGTTTCTAACCCAATTTATTTTTTTCAAGTCCTTACAAGAAGCAGCTCCTCTGCTTCTTGTAAGGTATCAGAGGGCAATTGCTAAGGGCAATTTCTGATACCAAGATTTGTAAGGCTAGGATTTTTTGATATAGATATGTCAATATTTGTCCACTTTGCTTCTCTAAATAACTCTCAAAGAGTGTAAGAAAATTTTTCTAGTTTGTGACTGGACTCCCACAGGGTTTTAGCTGTCATTAATGATTTAAGATCTTTTTTGTGCAATGATAAAACCCAAAACCTCAATTGCTAAAGGAGGCACCACACAGACCATAATGAATTGTTTTACAAACCTTTAAGTGCATTCTAATTGCCTCCCCCAAAGCTTCTTCTTAATTTGTTGTTATGCAGCTCTTCATGTAATAAAATATTTTCTTTAACTCATAGATGATAACACAGTTAAGAACAAAGGCCAGAATTACACAGTCATATAGGAGGTGCAACTCTAATGACAAAGGATTATTTTAGAGGAGGAAAATGATATGCGTAAGAAAATTTATTAGTGGTCTGTTTCCCTTATGTAAGAAACTTGTTGGATCCTAATTACACAAAGTATCTCAGCATTTGAAACTCAGTGACAAGAGGCCAAGTATCTACAAAAAGTGTAAGAGTATAGGCTGGGCATATATTGAATTTTCTCTATTTAAGTGTCCCAACCTCCCATTATTTGTGAAAATCCCTTGCTCCAGAAATAACATTGTTTCAATAGGCCAATAAATTTTCTTCCAATAATTTCTCTGACTAGTTTCTGAACCATCAACATTTTCGAGCCCATAGGAAGGAGTCCTAGATCTTCCCCATGATTTGTGTAAAAATATTTTGTTATACATACGTCTTGTTTTATATATATATATACATATATGCGCCAAAGGATTATTTAATTTCAGCCCTTTGCTATTTGCATTTTGAAAAGCAGTAATCAAATGTTTTCTATCACATTCTTCCCTTTATTTACTTATATTTCAAATGCACTTGGTCAACTCTTTCCAAGCTGAAGCAACCTACTCACAGGATGAGGAGTGACTTAAGCCTCTCCTCATCTGAAATCTCCATTTAATCACGCTTCTTACCCTTGATATTTTTTGCTAGTCCTAATATATTTCTTTGAGACTGGAAATCACCAGAACTTCATACAACATTCAAAATACAGACATATCATTAATTTATAGAGTTTCAATAAAAGACTCTTGTATGGCTCATTTTTCCTTATTAAGGCTTCCTTATATTTCATTTACATTCCTGATTTTTACTAAGAACCAAAACATTTTCCACAAAGCTAACATCCCTGTGAGGCCATTTACAATAACGTCTGTGAGAGTGGACAGTTAATATAGGGTAGCAAATATGAAATGAAGTTAGAACTTCTATTACTCCCTACGAGATCATAACAAAAGACTTCTGAAAAACCTTCGTACAAATACCTACACAAAAAAAGTGCAGTAACATAAGCACCATTCTTCTCTCTAAACAACACCAAACTCTTCCCATTCATGATTTCAATCATAAGCTACATTTATATATAATTGCCAAACAAAATTTCAATTGAAAGGATAGTTCTACTAATAATTAATTAGGATAAAAAACTCTCTCCTCACTCAAAAAGGTAAAGGTAGCCTCTCATCAGCACATTATGTCTTAGCTGGTCCACTTAAAAAACCAAAAAAAAAAAAAAAATCAACCAAGAAGCGCTTACAAAAAAACTGGTGAACAGGCAACAATATTTTCTCAGCAAAATACGCCGTGACACCTTAACATTTCTTCCATGTTTTGATACTAGTCCTATTCATCATTAACTCCACTAATGAAGCTTGGAGGGAACACTTCACAATCTTCACTTTTATCTTCTCTTTAAGACTCAGACCCAGATTTTGAAAACAATATCACTGCGGGCTGAGTTTCAAAACCTCCATCTGCAAATCTAATTGCAAAGCTCCATCTGTACTAAGAATTCATTTCAAGGCATCATGTAACTGAGTAAAACCAAAATCACATATTTGATTTGATTACAAGAAAACTACAGATGAAGTGTCAATAATTACAGGGTTAGGTCTTACGTAGTGAAGGAAATTAAAGTGTTCTTAATTGCATTAAAAGACAAATTTGTACTCTGTTTAGTTAAAAAAATCCTCAAAAATTGCCAAAGTATAAAAAAATTTATGACAATTTCATTTTCTCAGTACATAAATAAAATCCACCTCTACTCATCAGATGCAAATATCAACTTATTAGTTAGAAGATTTTTTTTTAAAAAAAGGAGAGGGTCTTTAAGAAAAGAGGGTTTTAATTACATTAGAACGTATTTTCAATCACAGTCCTTCTATGTATCCATGTTTTATTAACAAAGACTTTGGTTCTAAAATAATCAGTTGTCATTTGAAGTAATTATGTTTGGTGATGCCTAAAATATTCTTCAATCATATTTTTAAAAAGAAATCAGAGCACAAAGGACTTAATACTCTTCACTTATTAAAAAATGAAAAAAAAAAATCTCCAAAAACCATCATTCTAGTCACACTTAAATGAGAAAGCAAGAAAAAAAAATCAAATCAAATTAGAAATCATTCACACGAGACAGTCAAAACCTGATAATTGACTGTTTTTGCAACATCTCAAAAGAACTTAAAACACATTTTTGTATTAGGGAACAGTATAAAATACTAAGCAGAAAACAAAAGGAAAACTTTTAAACAAGGTCTTCTCAAATGTCTGGATTCAGTTATTTTCAGCTTCTTAAACAACTTAGAAAGAGGAATAAAACATAAGGAGGAACTACAGTTACAGTTCACCTTTAAAAGTATCTAATGCCATAAATTCAACAGAATCTATCAAAAAGGCTTTTCAGATGTCATTTAAAACACTCAAATTAAAATGTGTATATGTGAATGTTAAAGAGCAACAAAGATATTTTGAAAAAGGCAATGTGAAAGTGTTTTGCTATTTGTTTTTTTACCTTATGAAATGCATTATTTTATTTCAATTATTTTTAACATTAAATTATGTTATTTATAATTAATAATGTATATATGATAATTTACATTAAATTTTTTGCAAATATATCCAGAAGCCTCTGTCTTACTTCATGATTAACATGGAGTGATTTTCCCCTTTTGTCTGGTGTAAAACAGAATCAGTGCTTAATTTAGGTGAAAATGTTACTTCAGAGGAAATGGAACAGTTATATAAATGGGAAAAGCACAGCTATTTAAATAATCAATCATAAAAGCTCTTTCATAAGTGAGGTCTTCAGCAACAATTATCAACTGGCAAAATAGAAAATTTATTCCGGAGCTCTTTAATCAAATAATAATCAGAAGCAGTAAGGCAATTCATCCTGTGTGTAAACAGATGAGAACAACTTTGCAAGAACATAGTCAGTGCAATGACTGTAAAATCTTCAAGTTCTAAGTTGAAAGTTCAAGTTCAAGCACGTCTCCTTCCAGTACTCCTCCACACTTTTATTACATGGCAAATCTAATGATATTCCTAACTTACTGAATATAGGCAATAACCATAATTGTGTTCTCCAAATATACTACTTCACTTTCACTTGTTTCAGTTAACAAAACACCTAATTATTCCATTTGTTCTTCTTGGGACTTCCATTTAAGATATAATTGGGGCTTACCTCCTCAAAAAATGCCACATTTAAATCCTCTCCATAGCAGAATTTAAAGAAATACATGAGGGAGGAAAAAACCCACATTCTTCCAACCATTCCACTACCAGGACTTTAAATGCCAGTAGCCAGTTTAAATTCTTCTACTTTCTGTATCTTTTAAAGAAAAGATAGCTTTGATCAGATTCTGAAGGCCTATGTAATTTACTATTTATTCTTAATTTCTGTATTTTCTGTACATTTTTTGTCTAGGCAGCAGGAAAATCCACAAAAAAATAAAAAAGCATCTAGTCATAACTATCTAAATAGAATTAAAGCACATGAAAAGATGCAAAACCAAACTGTGATTGCTCTAAGCAAGCAGAAGACAAGTGAAAGCTCAGTCATAAAGTGGGCATCACTCCCAAAGGAAAACAGGGCATCCTCTAACTTTTTTATAACAAGGTTATTACACCTACTCAGAACCAAAATGTTTGCAAATGAAGTACAGCAGAGTCAAAAATATTTATCACTTCAAGGCACATGAATCTGTATCAATTTGCCCTCCAAGAAGTTTCAGTGAAACTTCTGGTGTCAAATTTGACTTTAATCTAACTCTAAGCAGCATGTCACTCCCTCCTCAGTCCTACACAGATGAGGGTTCACTTCTGAATGCTTCTCCAGTGGAGTTCTATGAGGAAGGAATCATCCATTGAGGTACTGTCACATCTTCCAAATCCCTCTTCTGTGCTGAAAAGTCATCTCTAGTATTGTAAGTAACACCATTTTCAATACCAGAGACAATACCAATGCAAATTTGATCTAGCCTAGACACTTCCATTTCCCTTTGCTGATGACTAAGATCCATGTTTTGCTACCATACTGCAGGTTTGATTGACACTGAGAAATTTAAATTTGATTTTTCCCTCATAAATAAAGATGCCTTTTTACCAGCCTCCCTCCTAAACTGATTGTCAACCCAAGCTAAATAGCTACTGCAACGCAAAAGCATCTTGACAGGTGCCTAATTTCCCCCCCAAGGTTTTGGTAGCAGTGGCCATGCTGAATGAGGCTGTGCCAGCTCCCATTATTCTATGGCCTGTCACTAATGCTCATAGGTAAAAAAAAACCAAAACAAAACAGTTATCCAAACTATCTTTAACAGTATATGACAACATAGCAAGTATGCAAAAGCAAACCAAGTTGGTATAAAGTACTCCAATATCAAAATTCCCATGACCCTTGTCCTCTCAGCTCAAGACAATTAAAGTATCTTAGAAGACTAAATAGTAATTTCCACAAAGCTCTCTCATCCAATTAATTTCTTGATATTCCAGATTCCTGACCAAATCACATTTACAACATAACTTACAAAAGACATTATATAGGTCCTTTTAGATATCATTTAATTGTTACTTATTTTCAAATTGCATCAATTTCTTCAGAAAAATGAACTTACAGAATTATTAATAGTGCATCAAAATGTATTTTATAAAAAGGATTTTTCATACTCAGCCTTAATAGTGATAGTCTTACTAGCAGCATAAAAACACCGTAATATAAATATTTACATTTTTGACTACATGCATTTAATGCATAATTAAATAATTAAATATCCTAAATAGTATTTGAAGCTTATCTCAGACCACTGGTAGAATGAAATTTTTAAAAATTCAGCAAAACATTACAAGAAAGTTGATTTTTTCCCTCATTTTTTCTTTTATTATTTTATGATGCCCATCCTTTAAAAACAATTGTCTTAATATTTATAAGACACCCCCATTAAGCATATTTAATAATTTGTCTTTTAAAATTAATAACTATTTATTAAACCCACTAATAAAGTTATTTAATCAATGACATAAAACATATTTTCTTTGAAATAAATAACCCAAATTTTATCTCAAACCATGAAAGCTAGGAACACAGACACATGAAGACTGACTGTGAGTGTAAATCAGCTGAATGAGTATTTTCTATTTCAAAAGGTGTGCCACCAGCTGCAGTCCAGGTGTTTCATGTTCAGTACATTTTCTAATACTTCATTACTTGGCAGCTCATTAATTATGTGTTCCTGTTTTACAAAGTTAATTTCCTTTTATGACAAGGTCACTCAACTAGTTGACCAAGAGAAGTCAGTGGATGTGGCTTATTTTTTTTATTTTAGCAAAGATTTTGGTACCGTCTCTTACAGTCCCCTTCTGGATTAAATGTCCAGGCCATGGCTAAACAACTCCATAATATGCTGGATGAGGAATTGGCTGAAAGATTGGGCTCAAAAGTTTGTAGTTAGTCAATCAGGTCACATCAGGGTAGTGGCCAGCCACTAGTGGCGTTCTCTGGGGCTCAATTTTAGGGCCAGTGCCCTGCAATATTTGTATAAATGATCTTGATGCAGGAATTGAATGTAAAATAAGTAACTTTGGTGATGATATTAAATTAGGAGTTATAGACTCCTTTGTGGGTAGAGAGGTGTTACAGAGAGCTATGGATAGACTAGAGAGCTGGGCAATGAACACCAGCATGAAACTTCACAAGAGCAGGTACCGGATTTTCTGCCTGGGTGTGTAATCCTGCTCATAAGTACAAACGGGGGAGTAAGAGGCTGGAGAACTGCCCTGCAGAGAGGAATTAAGGGGTCTTGGCTCATGGCAAGTTGAAGTCAACAGAATGCCCTGGCAGCCAAAAGGTGCATCAGGAACAGCACTGCCAGCCAGGCAAAGGAGGGGATTGTCCTGCTCTGCTCTGAGCTGGGGCAGACTCACCTTGAGAATGCAGCTTTGGGCACCACAATATAAGGACATCAAACTATTAGAGTGTGTCCGACGGAGGGCAACCAAGACAGCAAAAGGTCTTGAGGGCAAAGACTTCTGAGGAGTGGCTGAGGTCACTTGGTTTGTTCAGCCTGGAGGACAGAAGGCTGAGAGGTGACTTCATTGCATTACACCTTCCTCAAAGCAGGCAGCAGAGTGGGGAGAGCTGATCTTTAGTGACAAGTGACGTGAGGAAATAGAATGAAGCTGCATCGTGGAAGCTCAGAGTGGACATTAGCAAAAGCTGTTTAAGTCTTTTCACAGTCTGAACATGTAAATGTACTTCATATTTTAAATTCTATTTCTTCTTTCACGCAGCACAAAATTATTTACTGTTACATCAATAGTAACCAGAATCACAAGACAATAAATATCAATTTGTGATAATGTTTAATAAAATAAATATTAAAATGTTCAAGGTTAAAAGTTGCTGTGAAAATAATGAAAATATGATAGTCCTTAGAAAAAGCATTTTAAGATGTACGTGGCCAGAACCAAACTAGACTTCACACTCACAATATGTGAAAACATGAAGAAATCATGTGACAAAAGAGATGAATGAGAAAATGCTTTATCTATAACATTTTATAACAAAACCCACTACGGTCAGATGCTTACAGTTTCACACACAAGCTTTAGGCCACCAGAGTATCACAGGGTATTTGTCCTTTCTTTACTTTGAAATTGTCAAATCTGGAAAAAAAACCTAAGAAGTAAAATAATTTTGATCCTCTCAAAGGGCAAAAATCAACAACTCAGGCAGCTTCAAATTACAGAAAGCAGAATGTTCCACATAGTTACTAAGTAAAGCTATTAAGCTGTCTTTACAAAAAAAGTACTGTTAAGATATTAGCAGTCTTTCAAATGATTGTGAAAGACAAGATCCAATCTGTCTTGAAATTGAGAAGCACACTTCTCAATTTCTTTCCACGACTATTTATTTCCTGAAGATGTCTAGAATTCATCACATTGAAAATGGAAATATAGTGAAGACTTGGTAACTGAAGATACATAAGGGATGCATATTGCCAAGTTCAGGCACAGGATAGATGCTAGGAAAGTTACGGAAGTACACACAGCCTCCTCAAGATGTTTAGCGGGGAGGTAAAATTGCTTGATTCACACAGGCTTACCCTTCTGATTCTTAAGGATTCTGATTATTGGCATAAAAAATATTTGATAAATACATGACAGTTGTAACTATTCTCTTCTCACTATTGCTAAACAAAGATGAAGTTTCTTCAGATACAGAAGTTTAATGTAGAACAGTCCAAATGAACAAAGACACTAGTAGGATGAATCCATTCAAAGACCAAGGTAGGAATTCAGCCAAGGTTTGAGCTGAATGTTGGGCAATGAGAAAAGTTTGGCTGCAACAAAAAAAGTGGAGAAAAAAAAAAAAAAAAGCTTGCTGGATGAAGGTCAGAGAACCAGGTGCTTTAGCAAGTATTCAGACAACACAAGTCTGCCTTACTCATCCACAGAACAGGAATCTTAGAAAGGCTTTTCAAGGACCACAGCTGCTGAAGCCCCAGGTATCTCCCAAATCCATATGTACCTGATTGCTTGAAAACAAAGGAACTACAGACTAGCCAGATTAAATAGTCTACAGTGACTCAGCTAGAAAAAAAATCAGCCATTACATAGTGTTTAGGATACCTACTTTGTAACACTTTTTGAAGTCCTTTGAAATAATTAGTTAAACATCTGACACTAAACATGCATTGCTTTTATTCTGCAAGCCATAAAGGATGTGTCTGGGATCCATCTGTTATTGTCTCAGATTTCCTGAAGTTTTGTTTTGCTCTTTGCTTTGAAGGGGTTTTTTTTAACTGCTACTGTGTTTTAATAACCTGATTACATATTCTAACACGATGCATTAGGGCTACCAGTCTGTGGTTAAAATGGAAGGGACAAAAAAAGCAAATTCCTTTTTGTTTTCTTCTGAAATCCCCTGCTGTAATACAAACTTCACACTTTTCTAAAAACAGAACAGAATCTGGTAATAAGGAGTGACATTTGCGTTAAAGGCTCTCTTTCCATTACAGAAAAGGTGCAGCAATCCCTGGGCTGGTGCTGGGAAGAAGGTCTAATAGGGTGGGAAGAGAGTAAGAAACTCCTTCCTTAGCAAACAAGAGGTCCCATGAGAGAAATACATACCTTCACAATCATTAGTGACCACAAAACAACAGATGATCTTTCAAACCCTTGAACTGACTCCCACACATGAAAACACAACACTTTCTGCCTCAACCAGACACTTGCAATTACTCTCCTTATGCTGAAAAACTACTACAAACCTATCCTAAAATAATCATCATTTCAGTTTCAGGCTCTACCACCTGAAAAACTAGGAACTTTGAAGCACTAAACTCTGGAAAACATTCTTCACAGAAAGGTTATCAAGCATTGGAACAGGCTGATCAGGGATGTGGTTGATTCCCTACCCTTACAGGTATTTAGAAGGCTTGTAGATGTGGAACTGAAGGACATAGTTTAGTGGTGAACCTGGCAGTGCTGATTATTGGACTCAATAATCTTACAGGTCTTTTCCAATCTAAATGATTCTATGATTTTATACGTAGAGACATCCCAAAAAGTCATACAGAGTGCTAAAAACCCCCAGTTTAATCACCCTGAACTTTAAATAAATAAACTCACCACACTACCATCCCACTCCAATTTTACAAGGTAAAACCAAGATTTTTCAAAGAGTTCAAGTAAAATTCTTAATAAACAGAGAAATACACTTCCTCAAACTCCTGGGTTTTATCACATATCTCCTGTAGGTGAAAGACTGTGTGTGAAGTTACTACTGCAGTGTTTATACACAAAAGTGAAACATTTCCTATTGCTGATGGGAAGGCTTCAAAGAAAGGAGCACAGAAAACTTTTATGAAATAAAACTTCACTAAATCAAATACACTCCAGAATTTTACTTTTGATCACTTAACATTTTGTTGACAAGTTCTTTAACTGAAATTGCCTTGACCAGAACAAGTGGAAAGTTCCCCAAAGAAGCCTAACATAATATTCTTAATACCACCACACTGATTTTGAGCTATTTTAGTGCTAGCTCCATGGAAACAAAGACATAATTGTTCAAAATTCAAAAGGCTGCTAAAATTTCCATTACAAAATACGCTTATAAAAGGCCTTAACTTTGTTTTTTTCATTATGAGAGGGAGATGAGAAACTAGGTTACTTTCTATATTTTAATGCAAGCTTCAGAGACTAGTGTACAGATTCAACCAATGCTACCATTACAGTAAAAAAAAGAAATCAACTCTGATGTGACAGAGGAGGTACAACTGACACCAAAGAAGGCTTTAAGCATCAGCAGAAGGCTTCAAGAATCACCTTGTTATCTAAAAGTCTCTCATACCTTTTCTATGTAGCCTCCCATGGGCAACTTCATGCAACTCTGGCTCTTTTTCTCCTCTCTTCCTTCTGCAGTTTCAGTTCACTCCTTCCTGTCCCTTTCTCAGCCACCTAACCCTGTCTGTGCTAAATACAGCATCTTCCCCTTTCTGTCCCTCACACAACCTCCCATCCCTGCCTCCGCACAGCACGGCCAGCAGACTCCAACTAACTCCCTCCCAGCTAACTCACTCCTTATCACACCCATAGCTGGGGGGACAAGGCTGTTCCCACTCTTTGGTAATTAACACAGCTGCAACGTATTGGGGGCAAGATTGTCTTCAGCACTACCTCTATTTGTCCTCCCACACTGATAAAGGTTAGCAAACTTGGTGCAATTAGGAAGTCCAGTTATGTCCAGTTATCTTTTAAATTTTTAGGCTATTTGCTGTGTAAGTCATCACACTGAAGAAACACTCAGATAGAAACATATCTGAATAAATCTGATTCACTTTATTTAATCACAAATTTGGTAATTAAATTCTTAAATTATAAGATGGTTTTACAAAATTGGTAGACCTTATTAATAATTAGGTATTTTTATGCAACATTTATAAGAAAAAATATATTAAAGCTTTCTGGTAAAATTTTATCTAAATATAACTAATGCCCCTCCATATCAAGAGCACCCATACAAGAAGTTTTTTATTACATGTCTTCCACCTTGAAAGATTAAGATAATGTTCTTTTATCCCTTTTTATTTATCCCTTTTGACAAAAAAGAGGTTTCTGAATAGAAGAACAAGTGATTAAAAAGACTATCCACTGTAAAAAATGGTTTCCTCTCATTCCTGCATACAGAAGAGGGAATACCATGATGCTTATCATACAAAATTGCTCACTGAGGTCGTGGCTTTATCAGGTGGGAGGACACCAGGATACCTTACGTCACAATATGGTTCATAAATATCTACAATCTAGACTCAAGTTCTACTACTCTACAACAAAGACAAAGAACAAAAGCAGAGCCAGTGAGTAAAGATTTACATAGTCAGATGCACACACGTAATTAGGGAATTGTGATGTTTACTTCCACATGAGAGCTTGATTACAAATATACTCAGACATCCACTTAGATGATTGTCACACTGTAATGCTCAGAAAACTCCTGTTCAAATGAGATTCTGGACCTTCAGTTGATTCTAAATACAATTATTTCACCAAGCATCTGCTCTGGACTAAATACCAATAATACTGAAAAAAAGACAATGGAAAAAAATGTTTGCATCCCCTAAGCCATTTCCTTACAAAATACTAGCCTGCTCTTCTCTGAATGGTGTTCCAAAATGCAGTAGCTGTCAGAATAAATTTTTGATGTTGCACTCAAATTCAAGCAAATTTAAAAATTCTTCCAAATGAAACATGAGATTGCCTGTGCTTAGATCTGGTAAAGACCATACAAACAGATCCAAAATCTTTATTTAATAATGTGTAACAGGAAAATATGGATACTTTACTAACTACTGGGTAAATTCTTGCAGTGATTTTCATTCTATTAAAAATGTACATTTCATTTTTAATTTGCCCATGCAGCTTTTGGCCAAATGTTCTTCTGATGTTTCTTATCACTAAATTAACAAAACTTTTATTGCATAAAATCTTACCACAAAGAAGTCCCTACGCACTTCAGATCAAGTCACACCTCATCTCTTTTGATAAGTTCATTTGACTGAGCTCTATGTCATTTTCTGTAAGATGTTCTCTCACAGATATAAAACAAATTACTTTTGAAGGCAAGTAGACAGGAGAAAAAAAATAAAAAGAAGCTTTAGGCATACTAGGGAATAAAAAAAAAATAAAATACTTTTTTGTTTAAGTCTTTAGAAAAACAATTGCATTCCAGAGTTCCTCACTCAACTGAGACCAGCAAATAGAAAGGCTTCATTCCATTTAATTTTGCCAAATTCTTAAGTGACTCATGTATTTTTCTGTCATGTAATCTTAACAAAGATATAAAGGAGATCCTCTTTTTAGTCTCTCCTCCCCTTGCTTGTACTTAAAATTGTCCTTATCTTCTTCCTAATTCCCTGCTCTTTCTTCTTCACATTACCCTCCCTTTATTCTTTAATTATGCAGACTCTTTTTGTTCTGTGAATACAGGTAAATGATAGTATTCAAAATTTGTTTATATACCTAAATATAATGTTTTAACTTTAAATTCTATTATTTTCTAAATGAATGCTAAAATCACTTTCTCTTTGTATTCAGTTGTTGAACTGGAAGAGTTTTTCTAAAGATGCACCAGAGGAAGATTCACTGAAATTACTCTAATTGTTGAACAGAGCTAATACATGTAAAAGCTGTGTATAAAAATAAACATGGAAACACAAGTAAGAAATAGGTTTATGTGGGCCATCCTATATATTAATGGTAGATTTTATCCATATAATGGTTTCTAGGTGTTCCTTCATTAGCTATCCCTTGTTCATGAATATACTTTTTATTCCCAATACAAAAGAAATCTTCAGACTCTTATCTGAATTTTTTTTCTGTCTAGGCTATTCTTTCACACATTCTAGTTTTCTGGGTTTTTTTTTTCTTTATTCTTATTTTTACCTTTTTATAAATAAATAAATTTAGATTAGTCAAAATCTTGCTTGTGGTCTCCAATGCCTATATCAATATATAATTCTCAAGATTTACCACACAATAATTATTAGAATTTTGAAAGAAAACACAACACATGCCCTTTAGTCCATTACTTGAAGTTATCTAGTACAGAAATTTAGGACCTAAAGGAAGTGTTGCTACTTTACAGGAAGCTATTTTTCCTATACATTCACTACAGGCTCTCCAAGTTTTGGTATTGAAAGGTGGGAGTGGATGCGAGCTGCCCTGGTCTGGTCACTGCCATTTCCAGCCAGCCCCCAAAGCATTGTGACTAACCTGTAGCATCCCAGGCAGACCCCCTGAGCAGGATGCTGAGCCTCTGCTCAGCTGTCTGTCTGTATGCTTGAGGCAGCAGCCACAGGGGCGGGGAACACCAACCCGCTCTTGGGGTGAGGAACATCTCACTCCAGCAGGTGTGTGCCTCCCCCAGGGACAGCAGCTGTGAGTGAGTCCCATCAGAGCAGCAGTACCCCAAGCGACTGCCACTGAGGAAAAGCCTGAAGAAGCCCTGAAGTTTTCCTCTGTGTGTCAGGGGAAAACTATTAATAAGCAATGTGCTGCAGGAAAAATGAGCAAGTGAAGCACAGTGGAGGAGGTAGCTCAGAAGCAAGAAATGTCAGATGGGTACTACAATGCAAATGGGCCCAACTGTGCTGCCCAGTGCCTGCTGGAGGAGCTGGGGTGAATCCACAACCAGGCACAGGGACAAGAAGGCAAGCTGGGGCTGAAGGGAGGAGAGGCATTCTGCTTGCCTTCAGCCTGGAGAGATGGAAGAAAATGCTTGGCTAAGTGTTTGATTATTTAGTTCTCCCCAATACACAAATCAGTGACCGAAGGTTGTGTTAACTGGCAATGAATTAAGTTAAAAAAAAACCCAGATAAAGATTGTTTTGCTCACAAGACCTTATTAGACAAGGAGAGCAATGCTGTTTACCCAGGCTTCTATAAGGAAAAAACCCATCAGATCAGAAGGTGCAACATACAAGGGCACCTAAGGCTTTGACTTTTTAATGATAAAGAAAATTGGATTAGCAATGAAGAAAATAGCTGCCTTAAAATCTCAGCAGTGCATAACCCATTTTCATACTAACTGTAAATCAGTATGCAGTAACAGATTTGAAGGTGTGGTTGATTAATGGGGCAAATACTTGAGCCAATCCCTTTATGCAAGCTGTCTCACCTCACTTCAAATACATTTCTACATTAAAGACATGATACTTGGAGGAAAAAGGAAATCAAGTAAAGGTACAAAGTTAGAACACTACCTGAAGCTAATATACAAGTTAAGGAAAAAAAAGTAGAAAAAGTACTATGACTATTTGTAGAGACACATCCAGAGAACCAGAACTGAGATGGTTAATTTTTGTCTTCAAAAATTAGAATCCCATAATTTTGTCTAAAACTATTTTCAGTTATGATCACATAATGATTTAATTTTATTTAGAGAAATGTCATATCAAAGTAAACCATTTTTTCATTGAAAGACATTTTAAATTGCTCATGGCAGAAACTGCTGGCAAAAATATTTAACTATTGAGCCTGATTTCTTAGGTTTATTTAGGTAACTAATGGTTGATTTTTCAGACACAAAACCAGTCTGTGCTTTTATAATAATGTGTACCTTATTTGTCAAATATTTGCTAAGAATGTGTAAATTAGAGTATAGCAAAGCTGCATGCATACCATATAGAACTGCAAAGCACACTCAACATTGCATACACAGATCCTAGATACCAAGTGATTTCAGCTGCAGGGCATAAATATTTGTTGTTTTAACATTCCCTCTATTTTCTCCAAAGTAGATTTTAAAAATCTCCTGGTAAAACCTATGAAGTAAAATATTCATGTTATCAGTTTATTCATTTACCTAACAATGGCAGTTCTCAGATCTGTATTTGTAATTACATTCAGCATTTCCACCTGCTTCCACTGTCAGTTGCCCTTACATTACGCTTATTAAGCATTAACAAAAGACTCTCTAGTATCCCACAGGCTTTTGTGTCTCACTGCTCTGAGCCTGTTCCAAATGACCTTGCTGTAATGCAACCAGAGATACACACTGTGCCTTTTGCCCAGGCCCAGCTGGCTTCCTTTTGACTCCCTTCTCTTTGCACACACAATGCTGAAAAAATGAAATTTTTTATGCATTCAAAAAATTTTCACAGGTAAGAAAACTATTTACATAGAGACTGTCATGCCTTACTAAACAAAATTATTACAAATACTTCCTTTGTAATAACTTTTAACAGATCTGGAAAGAGAAATTCTTCAAGGATGAAAGAATTTTTAATGTCAAACAATCAATCGTTTTGATTCCACAATGAAAATTTATTACAGTAGCTTTATATTAGAAATATTTAAATATTGCAAATATTTGCATTAAACAGATTTTTGAGTCAACTCTGAATTTCATTTAACTTCAGTACATTTTCTTTATTGAAAAAGTAATACTGATACTGTCTTTTTTGAGATTCTAAATATATTGAAAAAAGCTTTTGCTTTGCCTGCCATGTTAGTGAGGAACCAGACATTTATTCAAAGAAATCGCCTAAAGAAAGAGAAGAAGATTCTCTCAAAGAAGAACACATTTCGTAAGGTATTTGAGATTTTGTCCTTTACTTCTATAAAAACTATCCATCTGGCAACCGTGCAGATGAAACTTTCTGAATCTGTATGCTCACAGTAGTGCCTTAAGAAGTCCCTGCACCAATAAAACGATTACTGTTCCACATAGACCATGGAATAGGAGTGCAAATTTCATCAATCGGGACTCATTAGTCTGAGTTTTTTGAAAGGCCTACACAGCAGCTCATAAACACTTGGTAAATACAAGAGCATTGAGAAAAACATATAGAGATTATCTTTCACTTTTAGTATTACCAATAAATAAATACATAAAAAGACAGAGAGAGAATTGGAAAAGGCACATCCACGAGTAGGCAAGACCATCCAACCAAAGTATGACAGTGGTGAAGGCATTAGGCAATAGTTAGACACCGGTAGTTAACCCTATTTGTTTTCACATTCTACCATGCATGACCACCCTCTTCTCATATTTCTGGCACACCAGGCAGTGGCAAAACTATTTAGGCCTAAAGCTCTTCGGATAGATTTAGTAAAGTGCCTGGAAAATATGTAAGAGACAAGGTAAGAACAATCTGTAACAAATCAAAAGAGGTCTAATTTTTTTATTTTTTTTTTTTAATTTTATGGTGCTTTCTTTCTCTCTAGCAACACAAGTAACAGTAAAGAATTATTTAGCAGTACCTAATGGAATAAGAAACACAAAAAATAAATATTTGAAAAATTCTGAAGCAATAAGGTTCACACTATCGTTTAAGCTATGCAAGTGTGAAATCCCTTGGTGTTCTGATGCAATTCTGTAAAGGTGTCTGACCTCAGCTAACATTAAAAAAACTCACACAGAGCAATTACCGTATGTTAAAATTGCTTGAAAAAACGTAACTTCCATCTTTATAAATAAAATGCCTTCATAATCTTTAAGGCTGTGTTCCAAAAAGAAGTATCTTTACAAATGAGCAATAAAATGTACTAATTAAAGTTCTAGCTAGTTATTGGACATTAGAAGACAGGTAAATTAAGTTATAACACCTCAAAATTCACTGGAGAGCAAAAGTAAATAATTTAGAAAACCTACTGTGTTGTGAGCACTTACACCCATTGCAAGACAGTAAAATAGCAAGAGCTACTACAGTCCCAGATTCCCCTAGCAACAACGAAGACTTATAACTGAAAATTAAGTGCAGAAAAAGGCAAACCCAAAACCAATAAGCAGAGATACCAGAGCCATAGTCCCAAAGCTAAACACAAATTACAAAGCAAGTATCAATTACCATTACTAAAACACTACAAAAAGAAGCCCCTCAAATACCACCCATCTGCCCCCCAAAACCAAAGCACATCAGTCTTTAAAGTCTTTTCTCCAATACATCTATTGGAGCCCCAAGTGAGCACATCCTTGCCCCCAGGAGACTGAGCTTACTGCTGTCAAAAATAAGAGAAAAAGTGGCTGGGGGCAGACAGAGGAAATCACATTTTTAAAACTCCCATCAGACTGCCCTTTCAGATAATTGGTAGATAATTCAGATATTGGTAGAAATAGACAAATTCCTTTATTATCACCTATAATGAATCTAATTAGCTTTTATCTGATAGCTGAGGCCTTTACCACAAAACCTCCATGATAATCAAATACATGCTAAGATTTTGTTTAGTTGCTTTGTTGGGTTGTTTTGGGTTTTTTTTTTCAATTGCATGAGAACATAAAATTATTTTTAAATCTTAAAATATAGTTCAGACTAAAGGACATACCTCAAGTTTCCATATGAAGTGTTCTGCAAGCCAGACATCCATAGTGTATTTGAAAAGAAGTCAGTAATGCTTTTACAGTACTGGGAAGAAAATAACACAGTACTCTAAAAAACCAGAAAGGCCTAATAAAAGTCCTGTAGTATTAATAGCAGTATGCCAGGCAAACAGTCAATGAACAAGGGGTTTCATGATAAACCGATTTCTTATTAAATTGAGCTTACATTCAAAGAGAAAAAATCAAAAAAGGTCTTTAAATGGACATTAAAAAGTGTAAAATATGGCTAGAATAAGTGGAACAAATTTGGACAAAGCAGTGAAGTCTGAAGAATGTACTTTAGCATCTCAGAGATGAGTTTATGAAGGTGTCTTGGCACTTTGGTTAAGAAAGAAAATACAAAGAGAGGTAATTAAAATAATTTTAACAATGTTAGAGAGCAAAAGAGAAAAAGAATTGAAAAGAGAAAAAAAAGAGAAAAAATACATGAGCACAATATGTCAAACAAGATAGAAGTTAAAAGAACAGGGAGACAAATTTTACCCTTTTTACCATAAAAAATATGCACTAAAAAAAAAATAGTTACATGCAGTAGAAGTGAAAAGGAAATCTGTGATTCTCCAGATATGTAAAAGAAGAACTTGGAAAAGATAAACAGAAATAAACTCTGAACAGTATCCAGGCACACCAAAAAAAGAAGTTTAAAAATGTCAGGCAAAGTCAACAGGAGATCCCTCAGAAACCCGGATGGGCACATCTTCCAGAAGAGAAGCAATATGGAAAAACTTTGAGGTCTTATAGGTATGCCAGCTGGAACTTTAAGCACAGCTTAAACATGCTCCTAATTTAAATATCTACATGTCAGCTGTCTATGTGAGTACTCATTCCTGATAGTAAAAATCTTGGCAACTCAGTCAGCGAAATCCAAAGAACTATTCAGTTCATCACATACAGTTTTGTATGTTATGAAGATACACAGAAGTGTTCAGTGATCACAGGGACAGCAGAGACAGCATCACCCAGACAACTGGTCTTCACTGAACTTTTGCAACTTTTGACAGTCACAAGGCCATCATTTAACGACTTCAGTGGGTAAATTGTTCTTTTTCAAAGCACTTTTACAAGGTTTATTAGGACTGCTGGATTTGGGGGTGTTTGGGGGAGGGAGTTGTTTTTTTATTTGTTTTACAGCTACATCATCTTATATTAATGCCACCAAATGCCAAAAAACCTAAAAGTAATACCTCAATGACTTGGTTAAAAAACATTTAAGCAAGAAGCAAGATAATCTAACAGAAGTTTTGCTTCTGAGCTGCTAAAAGTAGCATGGTTATAAGTTACACCTATTTTGTTAGTTCATAATTAAAAATTCAAAAGTATATCACAGAATCTCAAGATGCTTAAAGTTGCAAGTCGGACAGTCAGGCCAGGTCCCCTGCTCAAGCAAGGCCACCTAGAACATGGTGGCCCAGGATCATGTCCAGATAGCTTCTGACTATCCATAAAGTGAGAGACTCCACCACCTCTCTGGAGCACGTGTGCCAGTGGTCTGTCACACTCAAAATTAAAAAAACCCAAACATTTCTAGAAGTTCAGGAGGAACCTCCTGATTCCAGTTTGTGCCCATTGCCTCTGAACCTGTCACCGGGCACCACTGAAAAAAGATTTGCTGCATCCTCTATACAGTCTCTAATCAGGTATTTATATACATTAATCAGACCCATTCTCAGCCTTCTCCAGGCTGAAAGATACCAGTTGTCTCCAATTTCAGTCATAGGAGATATATTCTAGTTCCTTCATGATTTTAGTGGTACTTTATTAGACTTTCTCCAGTATGTCCAATTCTCTTCCGCACTGGCATATCCAGCACAAGACACAGAACTCGAGGTGTGATCTCACCAGTGCTGAATAATGGAGAAGGATCAACAGCCTTGACCTGCTGGCAGTAATTTAATTAATGCAGCTTCGGGTAGCATTTCCCTTCTTTGCTGCAAGGTCACACTGCTGGCTCACGTTCAACTTGGGTGTTCACCAGAAGCTCAGGGCCTTTTCTGAAAAGCTGATTTCCATTTGATTTCCCCCTGCAATGTATTGGTGTATGGGGTTGTTCTTAAACAGGTGCATTACTTGCTGAACACCATGAGGTTTCTGTCAGACCATTTCAGCTTATCTGTGGCATCATGACCAACCTTCTGGGGTATCAGCCGCTCCTTCCAGTTGGGAGTCATCTGCCAGCTTGCTGAGGGTTCCTTCTGTCCCATCATCAAGACCATTAATGAAGTTGCTGAACTAGAATGGACCCAGTATTGACCCTTAGGGCACACTGCTAGTATCTGGCCTTGTGATAGACTGCAAGCTGCTGATCTCCACTCTCCAGAACAGCTATTCAGCTAGGTTTCAACCTACCTCTGCTCATCCAGTCTGCGTATCGGCAGCTTTCCTATGATGATCCTACAGGAGACAGTGTTGAAAGACTCAGTGAAGTTCAGATATAGACAATATCCGCTGCTCTTTCCTCACCTACTGATTTTATCATAGAATATTATTGGGTAGGACAAGTATGACTTCCCATTGGTCAAACCATGCTGACTGCTTCTGATGACTTTCTCAATCTTCAACTCTTCTAGCCATAAATTTCTATATACTGTCATGCTGGATGAATTTTCTAGATGCATCTGTTTCATCAAATGACAGCAAAACTCTTTACATTGACTGCCACAAAATCAAAAATTTCTGAACATCAAGAAAGCATCAGATTGACCTTAATTATTGTGCCATTTCATCATTTGTCAACACACAAACAAAAAAATTCCCAAGTAAATTCTCATGTTCATTAATATTCACTTCCAGTTTTATTCGGCTTTGATTTTCATTACATTAGCATAAACTCAAAATTTGTCAACTTCTCTCACCAGATTTAGCTCATTTCTCAGTTTAGGTCAACCCTCTGTAGCAACATTTCCAGTGCCCACTCATATAACTTATGCTATGACAGGGGTCAGCAGATGGCACTATTACACATTTTTTAATATTATGTTTTTTATTGTAAATCATGCTGTTTTGATTGGTGTGCATGTGCAAGCGTGCACACAAAGATCAATTTCAGTAGAACAACTCTAGCATTGTACTTGTGTTCAGGCTGCATCTTATGAAAAAACTCTGCCTACATAACATCTAATAATTACCTCTATTTCAAGGTCACAGTCTGTTAAACACAAAGTATGGCTGACATACACCTAAATTCAAACCACATTTTCTCTCTAGTAAGAAATGGACATGAAAGCCACAATAGTTATTACCACAATGAAAGAAAGTCACATAAACACACTGGAGCAGTGGACTTCCCTTTCCTCTATAAAGCAGAATATCTAGCAGACTCTGACTTTTGTATGAGTGAAAAAAATGAAAGATAAATATTGCTTACATTCTCTTGCAATCACACAACCCATGCCTTCCTTTTTTATAAATTACCAGAGTATACATAATATCATTGCTTAGACTGGGATTATTTCATCTTTTTCCCTAGATTAAATTGAAGAAAGTAATACTGAACAAAACAAAAAAAATTACCCTGGGAAAGATTTCTAATCTTAAAGAAGAAAGAAAAGACTGAAAACATTCATGGTGAAAGTTTTATTTTTTAAAAAAGTAACATGCCAAGTATTCAAACTGCCTTTTGCACATGCATCATTTTCTAGAAGCTTACTCAGCTAAAACCTTACCTATATATGTCATTCAAACTGAACAGACAGCATTTCTTCTTTAGCTATATATTTCAGCCTTGTTTACTATATTCATTCTGACCCTTAAATTCCTGCCTATTCAACCATTCTGAATTAATTCAGCTCTTTCATCCTGCTGGTTTACTGTAAAATTCATGCAATCTAGAGAAAGCAGACATAATTTCTATTTAGGCAAAAGCTATTAATGGTGTAAAGTAGTTTAATAATATGTAAACAGAGATATAGGAATGTATTTTCTTGCTATTAATGTAGTACATTTTCCTGCAACAAAGCCACAGAGAAGTTGTTTGCACGAAGTAGAGAATTGAAAATTTCACCAGACTAAAATTCTCCTCTCCTTCAAATAGCTTCATGCTTGTTCAGTATTCTGCAATTCCCATGATGTTAGCTGGAGCAATCATCTCTCCCCTTCATCTAAGTGACACCAATACTCAAAGGGAATTTAGAGTGGCAAAAAGGATTAAGCTACCGGTTCAGAACCTGCCTCCATTCTGGAAATAGTCAGAGGTCTGGAGTTGTTGGAATGACAATGCTTTAGTACAGAAGCACACAGATTACAGGATAATACTGATGTTGAAGCACATGGTAATGTCTAGAAAAACACCAGAATGGGGTGATTGCTAAACAATGGAGACCACAGCAAAATGCTGGGATATATGGAGCAACCTACTTCTCTGGGCTGACTGCACTGTTCCACTTTCCCTATCCTCTACAGCCTTCATTCCTGCTCCAGTCACTGAGAAGGAACTTGCAGCAGCACTGCAGGAACCCTTTCAAAGGATTGAAGATTGTGTAAATATTTAAGTATTTATTCAAGTTGAAATAAACTAACGACAATCTCTTTTGGCCAAAATTTCTACTTTTAGTTCCAAATTCCTGAAAACTCCAGTTTGAACAAAGTCTGTACCCATTATTTGAACTAGACTCGCCTTTTTGATTTTTAATTTGAAACAAAACACGGAGGTTAAAGATTAAGCTATCACAATATACAAGAGTTTAATGATTTTTCAGGAGCAAAATAAAAGTGATAAATTTGCTTTTTTCACTTAATGTCTTCAGCAGTTACTCTTCTTGGACTGATAAGTGATTTCATAGTCACTTACTTTTCTTCATCTAACTACTCTAAATGCTTCAACTTAAATCTTTAAATAACTGTGATAGCTGGACTCCCAGATGAGGCTACAGCAGGACAGTATATTTTACAAAAAAGCAGTCAAACTGAGGAGTTTAAATGCCTATTGTGGTCAGTGTGGGAAGACACCATAATTTTCAGGTTCAGTAAGATGTATCTAGAGTAAATATTTTGCCATTAAATATTTATAGAACTGTCCATGCTCTTGAAAATTTCATGACTGAATGACAACTATCATTTATAGCTAATTAAATAATACATTTGAAATGCAATTATTAAAAAAAAAAACTCTCTGAAAGAAGGGGAAAAGCACCATTTAAAGGTAAAAGACAGAATGGAAATGTTCTGTTTATTACATCTGCTTTTTAAATTTTGTTTTCATTTCATCATGAAATTAGACTAAAAAATAGGCTTTCATAGCCAGACATGGTAAAAATCCCAAGGTGAAATGCTTATTTGGCACTAAACATGGAATTTAGGGCATGACAATCCAAAAGAACAAAAAGCTCAATCCAAATTCATCAGTGGTTGTTTTTGGTTGGTAAGTCAAATGATGAACCAATGACTCAATTACTAATCTGAAAGAAAAAGCACGATTTATATTCTATCTTAAACCACATTTCCAATTTTGTAATACAAAACAGATTTTTTTTTTTTTAAAGAAACTTCCCATCCTCCTATTCTTAGTGCTACAGCACAGGAAGTTTGATAGATATAGACCACACTTTTTCTCAGGAAATTAGAATCTCAAACACTGCATTGTTTGCTCTCTAATAAAACAGTATTTGCCAATGCAGCTACAGTTTAAGAGGGGATAGGGATGGTTTACTCCCACCCAATGGCGATGATTAATGTTAGGATTTTCCAATGCAAAGTCACTAGAAAACTACTTCTCAAGTTTCCTTCATTAAGCAGGAGAAAGCTCAAACACACACAGTACAAACTCCTAATTAACAAAGATTGCAGCCAATGAATTTCCCTTTATTACCAAGTCAGTTAAAAAAACACAAAAAAACAAAAAAAAAACCCCATAGCTCTGAAATATCAAAGCAAATGAATTGTTGAGTCATTTCTCTAAAGAAAACGCTACAAAAATGCTACCTCTAATGTGCTGTGTATGGAGATGATTAGAAAAATTTACCTTCTCCTCCACAAGATGCAGATTTTGCTTGATTAAAATGAGTGTACTTTATTAAGACCTCCTTTTCTTTCTGCTCAAAAGAAAAACATTGTTGGACTACACTAAAGTTCCCATCCTCCATGTCTTATAGAGCACCAGCACCTTGCTGGGTCTTCCTCCTTTTTACTCTCTCCCCAGACACCCAGTGTTTGTCCTTGCAGGAAGAAAGAGGACAGGAGACAAAGCAGCAGCTTATACTTGCTTGCAAAAACACAGCGACATTTCTGAGAAGATCTAGAGATGCTGTGCCTGAAGATCATTACCAAGATTTCCAGCAGAGTAAGACTCTCTGTATATAAAGCAGCACAGTAATTGCTCAAGAGACAGACAAAAACCAAACAGCAAACACCAACAGAATTTTTTGTTGTGTTTTATTACTTGTTGCAACAAATGTCTCCTTTCTATTACTGTAAAATAATTGTTTGTATTTGGATGCTTAACAAATATTTTTCTTTTATCAGAACAGTTAGAAAAGGAACTCAAACCAGCCACATTGTGAATACACTAGAAAAACTGGCCCTGCCTTTAGAGAGCCTGGCCTGAATTTCAGCAAGCAGGCAAAAAGAGGGAATGTCCTATATCTGTAAGTCATTCAAGAGTAAACCAAGAAAATAACATGTATCTAAGTCAGTTCAATTCCTCACATCTAAAACTGCTTAAATAATTAAAACCTTTATTCTTTAATAGTAAACATTTGTTAGAACTAGATTTTAAATTACATTTTAATTTATCACATAAACTGTAAACCCGTTGTAGTAATGCATGGCCTAATTAAGGCATCCAAGAAATAAATTTAGCTGAACAGAACCAAGTCATTGCTTAACTATCAAAGTCTGCTTGCTGCAGGGCTAAACCATGACTCAACAAAGAAGTCTCAACTAGAATTTTAGTCTATTTGTTATTAAAGTTTAGTAGTACCTTCATCATTATCAGTTCATTCAAATAGCTGAAACAGCCTAGGATACAAAAAAATCCAAACCCCATATCCCTTTTTAACCTATGAATCTAAGTGAAAAGGTAGACCTACATGTTCTAATGTCATGAACAATCAGGAACTCAGTTAACTGAGTCTCAAACCACCTGCACTATTTCAGCAGCTGTTTAAAATGCAAAGATTTCGAGGAACTGTAATCAGAACACCTAAAATTACACATATTTACCAACAAAAGCAGTTCAAAAATTCTAGGCTTTGATGCTCACTGACAGAAAGGCAGCTTCAAGCTCAGAATGAGGCTTTATTTAGGGGTATATTAGAACACCTCAACGGCAAAAAGCACTGAGCTTTCCTTTATGAAATGTAACTGAAAAAGCACAGAAGTGGAAGAAGATAGAAGATACTGTGTTTCAGTGACAGCTGAAACACAATAAAATTAATACAATTCAGATACTCGGAAAATACACCTGTATTTCTTTAATAAATTACTCTGAATTAAGATTATGACCTAATATTAGAAAATTCTTTATCAAACTCCTGAAGGCTTGGATATGTACATAGCCCTCTTACCACACCACCCCCCTTAAAAAAGTCTCTCTCAATTAGAAATTTCAGGAAAGTATACCACTAAATGGTTATATTCAAATTAGCTCTGATTTCTGAAGTCACATAATTAAAGAAGAATCTAGGTTTTTTTTTTATTTGAAAGCCATCAACATTCAGGGAAAAAAAAAAAAGAAAAAAAGAAAAAGGGGGCAGGAACGTTAGAAATCCCTGTGGCTTCTGTCTAAGGTTGCAGCCTGCCTCAGTGCTGACAACTAACTGTAAGCACTGATTTGTTTTTCTATGCAAGAAAAACTTCCCTATGGCCTTTTCCAAATATCTTGTGAGAAAAGGCAAGAAAATTAGGTAAGGTTCTAAAAACTAGGCCCTGAAAACAACCATGGATTTTGATGTAAATGCAAGAAACAGCCTTTACCAGTAGGATTATTGGAGAACTGGTTTGTTACATTTCTAACTTTTAAACAAAAGAAACAGTGATTTTTTTCCTCCATAGGAAGATATATCACCTCCATATCTTCTTAGGCCTGCATTTAATATTCTAAAAGGTTAAACAAACAAACCATTTAAGAAGTGAAATTTCATGTAAAAATATTTAATGCAAAAAAGTATTCTTTTCTTAGAGGTAAGTTTTCTGTTTTGGAAACCTGCCATTATAGTTGTTGAAATGATCACTTTGACCTAGTAATATTTCCAGTCTGTATTTTTTAAGTAAAAAAGTAATTTGAACTCCTCTTACTGAAAGCCATTTTTACCATTGAAAATTACCCTTGTATTATCTGTAAAAGGAATGTATACTAATTTCACAGTATATGTTTAAATAATCATGCTGTAGACAAAAAAAAAAAAAATCAACAAATCACAAGAGTGCATTCTAAAAATATGGCAGGAGAAAGAGAGGCCAGTTTTGATACTTGCAATAAGCATGACAGCTTGTAAAGATGAAAGCTCTGAAAAACCAAGGACTTATGACCATCAATTTAATATGATAAGACTAACTTAAAAAAATCCAGAACAAGGAAAAAAACCAAAAAAACTAACCAACTTAAAAGACCCCTCAAACTTCTAAAACTTATTTTTTAGCTTAAACTGACTGTATCATGGAAAGTCTGACTATCTCTTTGGAAAAGGATTGTGACTGCTTTCAACTAACACAGACATTCACGACTTTCCTGGAATTATTCCAGCTGCCTCACAACAAAATTATTCCATATCTGGTGTCCAACAAACATCCAACCACTGCTCTGGGAAAAGGCTGATTAGTAGCCTCTTCTGGTTTTGTGGCCTTTCTGGCAACATCATCTCAGTACGAGAGAGTGAGTCCCAATTCACAAACTGAAAAGTATCTACTTTGGCCTAGGTAACTCCCGTAAGTCACTGCAGACCTCCTTTAGATGGACTGGTTTCTCTCAAGCACATATAGCCTGTGGGAAAAAAACCTTTGGATAGATGCACAGATTTCCAAAGCAATTCTACAACTGCTATTAAATCAAAGCAAAGTAGATATAAATATTTAAGATAAGGGATCAGGACAGTGCTTTCAAGCATGATTACCTTCAAATTTCCCTTTCTTTTTCTACCATGAGTGAAGGATCTTATTTTTGCAAATACCATTTTCAGTGAAGCAGAGTATTCTTTTTGATAGTCCACAGCAGAACATCCATGGCAGAGAGAACTACTTTCAAAACACTCTTTAATACTGTGTTTCCTATGAAGTATTTAATTAAGAAAAGCTGTATCATAGCATTCAAGAATTTCAGGATCACAGAGATCTAGATGTTATGCAACACCCTTATAAAAACAGAAATGCTGGAGCAACAATGGAACAGAGCTCTACTGTAACCAGACTGAAATTTCCATGGAAAAGAAATCTGCTAATCAGCATGTACTAGTTCTCTATACAAAATAGGGATTAACCTATTTTCCACCATGTACCATCTGGATGCTAGGGAAATGAAAAAAATCTCTCTTCACCTGCTACAAAATTTAGACACTTAATCATATTGTGCTAAGATCTGCATATAGATATGCATATTCATATCCCATTGCAATAAAACTCAGAGCTATTCCTACATGTTTTATTTTCCCAGATACTGACTTGAATGCCCTGCTTTGCTCATGAGATGAGCGTTACAAGAGTCAAAACCTTACAAAATGCATTAATTGTTTTTATTGCAGAAACAAATACAGAGATGAAAGAATCAAAAAATGGCCTATGCTAGCTTACAGCCTTTTTTAAAAACATGTTCAGATTTTAGCTAATGTGAAACTTTACAAGCTAAACGGCCCAAATCAAAATGCGCATTTTAAGAGAGTATGAACACTTACTTCTTTAAAAATAAACACCAAAGATTTCTGCTAGTTTCATAGAATAATTTATGTTGATCTGTAAATGCCAGCAGGGAATCTAAAATCAGTAGTCTATTTTAGAACAAGCACTGACACAAAAAAAAAAAAAAATAGCTGTTCTTTTGAAATTGTTTGATACTTGGTATTCCTTCTTCACCTCTCCTTCACATAAGACCACATAAGACACCAACCACTAAATTACTCCTTCTTTCAAAATAAATAGTTATCATGGATAAATTTTACTGTCAATGAAGAGCTGATATCAATTAAACACATTGCATCTATCTGTGTTAAAATCTTTGAGGTCCACTAAAAGACCATGTGAGCCATTATGTTATCGTCAGTGTGGAATTTGGAATTAAAAAATTTTCCCAGCAGGACTAAGCTTTTATTTACTGTCCATTTTATATAAGAAAAGGAAAAATGCAACTGATACAGAAAAGTGGAGTCTCTCTCTGCTGACCATGATTGGAAAGATACTCTTTCAGAAGGAGACCTGAACTTTCCATGTTATTCAGGTGATAAATATCTTGCACAATCTTGCCAGTAATTGTATGGACATAATCTCTTAACAGACAAAACGCCTACTACAACTGACAAGTTTATAAAGTACGGAGCTTAAAGGCTTTTGAGTAGAATAAAACTGTTCTAAGCTGCTGTGTTTATCAGACTGCTGTTCTGCTTATTGCCTATGTTACAGCATAGGTAGATCCTAGATGTGTCTCCTGAGCAGTATCCATTAAACAAAATTATGCTTCATCTTCATATCCTCATTAAATGAGGTGGTATAACAAGTTAGAAATTATGAAATCCTTTAGTAAGATACCTCTACATCCACATCGCACTGATAAATGACCAGCTATAATAAGTCAGGCATGTGATCCTTATGAAAGATATGTAAATAGCCATGCAGCTCCATATAGGAAACTGCAGTCAAGCAAGACATGAACACCTGTGCAAAGAGAGTAATCAAAAGGTCTAAAATGGAAAAAAATCCCCTTTATTAAATGCAACTTATGCTGCACCTCTTTTGAGCCTTCTCTGATGACCAGCAGCAATTGAGCATACAGATGATAGAAAAGACAAACTTCCTTGACAGAAGTATCCTGTCTTCAGACAAAAGATGTAAACAGTTCATCCATCAAATGATACAGTGAAGTGTGTTAAACAGTGCTTATCCCCTCTTTCTCCCATAAAGGGAAAAATCATATTAATCTAGGAAAAAGACTCACATGGTAACAACTTTATTAATAGCATTTATCAACGTTGCCTGGGAGTAGTCTGAAAATAGTGCTGGCAAATTAATGGATGACTAGAATGAAATCATGGAAATCTGATCCCTTGCTTCAAGACCATGACTGAGAGAATGGTCAACTCTCAGTTGACCCTGACCTTGTACAGGATCTGCTGTTCTAGCTGGATCCCTACACATCTATGGGACCTGATGGGATTCATCAAAGAATCATCCAAGAGCTCACTGATGTCATTGCAAAGCCTCTCTTGATGACTTCTGATGGTCTTGGGAATCTGGAGAATTTCCAGCTGACCTGCTTGTCAAACCGAATTTCCTTCAACAATAGGGCAACCCACCTACTTGATCTTGGAAAGCCAGTAGATGTTACCTTTCTGGACTACAGAAAAGCTTTTGATACTGGTTTTCTCAGAGTATCCCACTGGACAGTGTCCACATTCAGCTGGATAGCTATGTTTCACAACCAGTGAGCAACTGGCTCACAAGTCAGTCACAAAGAGTTTTAGTGAATTTGGCGACATCAGCCTGACAAATAGTCACTAGTGGGGTTCTGCAGGGCTCCATCCTCACCTCTGTTCCCTTCAACAGCTTATTAATGTCTTGGTCACAGGACCTGGAGGAATACAAAGTTTGCAAACACCATCACATCGAGGAGAGCCATCAAATCCCTAGAGGGCAGAGAGGCCCTGCAAAGAGACCTTAAGAAATTAGAGAAATGGGCAATTACAAAACATAAGACATTTAACAAGGACAACTGCCAGATTATACCCTTGAAATGGTGAAACTCTGGCTTTGTTGTATAGAGTGGAGAACAAGTAGCTGGAGAGAAGTACTGTCTAAGGGACCTGGGGGTCCTGTTTGATGACAAGCTGAATGAAGGTCAGCAGTGCCCTGGCAGCCTGGAGGTCCAGGGGCATGCAGAGTGGCATCAGGCACAGCATTGCCAGCTGGGCAAGGGCATGGATTGTCCCACTCTGCTCTGCTCTGCGGTGGCCTCACCTTGAGTCCTGTGTGCATTTTTGGGCACCAAAATATTAAAAAGTCACTGAGCTACCAGAGAGCGCCCAAAGGAGGGCCATGAGAATGGTGAAGGGTCTGGAGGGGAAGCCATATCTGGAGTGGCTGAGGTCACTTGGTCTGTTCAGCCTGGAGGAGAGACTGAGCAGGGGAGTTCATTGTGGTCTTCAACATCCTCATAAAGGGAACTGGAGGGGCAGGCACTGATCTCTTCCTTCTTGGAACTGGTGTCAGGACTCAAGGAAACAGCATGAAGCTGAATGAAGGGAGTTTTAGGTTGGATATCAGGAAAAAGCTCTTCACTCAGATGCTGGCTGTGCATTGGAACAGGCTCCCCAAGGAAGTGGTCACAGCACCAAGCCTGACAGAGTTCAAGAAGTGTTTGGACAATGCTCTCAGACACATGGTGTATTATTGGGATGTCCTGTGCAGGACCAGGAGTTGGACTCAATGACCCTGATGGGTCCTTCCAACTAAGCACATTCTATAATTCTGTTTTCCCATATTTCCAGTGGGGAACCTGAAAAAGAGAAGGAAGGAATGAGAGATTTAGCTGAGTAACAGCATCTATGAAAAAACCTGAGGAGGTGGTTCTAAAGTGCAAACTGGGAGGACTATGATGATACAGAACTACTTTATCATTGATTTCACTGCATTGCTACACATTTATGCAACAATACTGCATAACCATGCATAGTACCTCCTCCATTTGGTATCCCTTTTCAGTTCTGGATGATACTACACTTTACACTGTAGGCTCTGCAGCTTGCCTACTATAAAATAAGTGATACTGAGTCTGTCCTTAGCAAATGAAAAATAGTCCTGCTCTCTAAATATTGATTCATTGTGAAGCAAAGTAAAGGTGAAGTTTAAAAGACTGGAAAAACCATATTCCAGAACAATTAACAAGAAAACTGTTGGTTGCTAGCAAGAACAGCTACACTAGTGATTTGTATTACACACATGCTTTCTGATTCAAACAAAGGAGTCAGAATAGGTACAAAAATAGCACATACACACACTGAACACAACAAAGGTAGTGAACAATATATTTGAGTATGTATATAAACATACTTTTATGGACAATTAGTCACATGCTACTTGACAATGTGTCATAAATATACAACCCCTTAACACTGATAGAAGTTGCTGTGGTACATGACAAAAAGTCATGGCTAGTAAGTTTTAAACTCTAGATGATTTATTGATACTATAGCACTGCTTGCTAAACCACTCATACAGCCATGCCTTGACTCCTCAGATACCCATAACATGAAATGTGAAGCCTAGGGCAGGATGGGGTGGCTTGGTACAAATATTAAAAGGTAATGCAAATTTTTCATCAATGGCGTTCTTATGTGAACACTATAAATAAATTATATTATCTGCCTTTTCTTAAATCAGAATAATGAGTCTCTTGTAAAAACAGCTACAGAAATTAGGAAACCCACATCTCCTGTGTTTGCATGACCCTACGAAAAACCCTACAAATATTTTTAATACTGATACACTTAACCTAATGTAAGCCAAGATAGTCCAAGAAAACAGCCAACTGTATAATTCCAAAAATAAATATTTTTTCAGAACTAAACTTCAGACTATTTTGGGTGACTGGATAATATTTTAATATATTAGGCTCCTAATATATCCAATATGACCTTGTCTTTAAGTCAATGACACAGCAAGCAACAATCATCAATGTTGGAAGAGACCTTTCATCTGGTCCAAATGTCAATATAGCACCTCAAAAACGTCCCTAAGCTATATCCACAAGTGCCACATCATCAGAATTTAATATAGTAAAAAAGGTACTGAAATTAAATGAAACTTTAACTAGAATAAATTTCTGGTCTCTTTAGCAGATTAAGTAAATTTTAGAACAACATATTGCTTGTCTAGACATGAGAGATTAAACTGCCTAATTTCGGCTGCATGCAAGACGTTTTTTTTTCTTGTTTGGTGGGGGGGTTGGGTTTTTTTTTGTGGGGAGGGGAGTTGTTTTTTGTTCATATGTTTTTACTTAGATCTCTCAGTAGTTTTTTAGAAATCCAGGAAAAAATATTATTTATATTATGTATTTTTTTGTCCATCAATAAATGGATCATTATGTAGTAGAAAATCAGGGCCATCCCTGCTCTGGTATAAATTGTCCATGGACTTCAGCCACCCAGAGGTGCCACTTCTTTAGACAGGCCTCAATTGCCTCAGGTGTACATATACTCAAGTAGAATGTTTTCAATTTGCATACTGATGTGTACTATATTATCTGCACTCCTCAAAATTCAGAAAAAATTGCAGATAAAATAATCAGTCACTTCATTTACTCAATAATACAGTGCAATTCTAAATGCTTCATTCCTAATAAGATTGCTGAATGCTTTTAAGTAAATTTCTACAAACAAATATGAAATGTAGAATCATTTAGGTTGTGAAAGACCTTTAAGATCACCAAGTTTATTTGTTAACCCAGAACTGTCAAGTCCACCATTAAACCATATCCTTCAGTGTCAAATCTACATATCTCCTAAATACCTCCAAGGACAGACACTCAACTATTCCCCTCAGCAGCATATTCCAATGCTTGGCAATCTTATCAATAAGGAATTTTTTTTCTACTATCCAGTCTAAACCTCCAATGGTGCATTTTAAGGATGCTTCCTCTCAATTCTATCACTTTCTACCTGGGAGAAGAGATTAATCCCTCCTTTCAGGTGGTTGTAGAGAATGATGTCTCCCCTGAGCCTCTTTTTCTCCAGGCTAAACATCCCCAGCTTCCTCAGCTGCTCCTCATAGGCCTTGCACTGCAGACCCTTTCCCAGCTCTGTTTCCCTCCTCTGGACATGCTCCAGCCCCTCAATGTCCTTCTTGCAGTGAGGGCCCAGAACTGAACACAGGATTTGAGGTGTGGCCTCAGCAGTGCCAAATACAGGGGGGCAATCACT